>JAKZJZ010001782.1:0-24696 GCA_022702705.1 Papilionanthe hookeriana x Papilionanthe teres
AAAATAGGACTCGAGTTAATTCACTCGCATTAACCCTAATCGCTTAAACACCTAAAATAGGTCTTTAATTAATTAGAGTTAACCAAGTATCAAATTGACTTGAAATCAATTCTCCACTGACCTTTAGGATCAGAGGAATCCACCATAAAAATTTAAGTCAATCGACTTGTTAGCCCCACTAATCGGGTCGATTAAGCTCACTTAGCCATTTTAAACTTTAAAAATTCATAACTTTTAAAATACTTTTTAAAAATTCACCAAATTGGTTTTGGAGCTCTCTGATATCAGGGAACCTAAGAAAATTAAAATTTCAATTTTCTAAAAAAGTTGATTTTTAATAATATTTTAATATTTTTAATAATTAAAAAATAATAAAAATCACAAAAATAATAAAATTCACCAAAATGTCACATTTTGAATTTTAATCACTTAGGAACAAATCCCACATTTTTCCTAAGTCTATTTAGTGAGATATTAAATTTTAAAGCCCTATGGTAATTTTAAAATTAAAAAATGTATTTTCTAGCATTTTCACTAAAATAATTATTATAAATCATAGAAAAATCAGAAAATTGCAAAATTTGATTCTCTGGTTTCCTTGATATCAGAGAGATTTTTGAAAAATATAAAATCCATTTTTCAACATTTATCTTATTTTTAAATTAATTAACACTCCAAAACTCAAAATAATTATAATAAAAATAATATAATTCAAAAAATCACCAAAATTGGTCCAAGTGCTTCTCTGGTCATTAGGAATGTCCCCTAATTTTCTTAAGGACATAAACTTTCCCTTGGTCATGTTATCAAATTTTCCTTGAAAATCTCTATTTTCCACCAAAAATAATTATATAAATAAATTAAATACAGAAAAATCACATTTTCTCCTCTCATGTCTTTATTGACATATGAGTGAAGTCACATAAAAATTTCAAGTTCATTTGAAGTTCAATTTAGTGAGTTATGAAATTATTAAGCTTAAAGGGTAAAATGGTAATTAAAATCTTTAATCCTTAATTAAAACTTTAGGTTTAATAAAAAGTCAACAAGTAAAATATTTGATCCTAATCTGATTTGGATGATTGAAATTTAAATAATTAAAGGGTAGAAACCCATTAAATAATTTTAAAATGATTAAACTTTAATTAAATAATAGATTAAATTTGGAAGAATAATAAAATTGGAATTATTAAAATAAGGGATCTTTATTATGAAGAGATTTATTCTTTAATTTAAAAATCCCTAAATTAATTATATCAACTAATACTCAATTTTTAATTAAAATGATAACTCAAATTTAAAATATTAAAAGACTTAATTAAATTATTAAACTCTTTTAAATTTCAATTAAAATTAAAAATAAAGTAAATTAAAGATAAATTAAATTAAAATTAAATTAAATTTAATAATTAAATTAAATTAAGACAAATTAAATTAAATTAAATTCAATTAAATTAAATTAAATTAAATAATTAAACTAAATTAAATTAAATAATTAAACTAAATTAAATTAAACAATTAAATTAAATTAAATTAAACAATTAAATTAAATTAAATTAAACAATTAAATTAAATTAATTAAAATTAAATTAAATTAAATTAAATAATTAAATTAAAGTTAAATCAAATCAAATTAATTAAACATCAAATCAAATTAAATTAAATTAAACTAAATATAAAGCAACTTTAACACTATTCCAAATTTAAACCCTTTAACTTAAATCAAATCATTTCGAATACTAATTTACCCTCGAAAGCTTCGATTATTATAACTCCTAAATGAAACATTAAATGAAGTGTTACTTCACTCATGTGATATTCAAATGTCCTAGCTTCACCGAGCAAGTTAACAAGACTTCAAAACCTTGACGATCGATTCATTTATATAATTAAATTCATTTCGGACTTAAAACAATCCTAGAAATATCGAAAAGATGTTTAAGATCCTTCTTAAGCACTTCCTCAATATGATAGGATATTTATAAGAACAATCGAATTTGATTATTCTTCGATGAAGAAAATCGTCCTCAAACCAAAACACAAAGAACCTAGACGTCATAAGAAGATGACTAGCTATATGATTAGGAATTTGGTAGAAAACCATAACCCTTCCCTTAGCTTTACCTAGGAACTTGCTTAAATATTCTAATTATGTTTTAAGTGTAGCTTCGGATGACGGGAAGACCCTCCATGTACGCTTTTATTTTATTGCAATTTACTTTCTTGCAATTTACTTTCCTGCAATTTACTTTATCGCAAATGCACTTTACTTTTCTCGCATGATAAAACAACTCGTTGCATGAAAACCCACACCTTTAGGATGCACCCTAAAACCGAAAACCAAAACTAAGTTAAAAGTCATTGCAAGATAAAATTCACCGCCACAACATTTCAAAATATAAAACAACTCAAAATTTAATCACAAACAGTAACACAAAACTACAATTACAACTAAATTAAAACGTCCCGTTGGATGATCTGGAATACCTCTGATGATGTAACCTACGTGTTAGCTAACTGGATTTCCCACGGTCTAAATGAAAGTGTGGAACTCATTCAACTGAGTTTAGCAAATTCATCTCGGACTAAGTGAATCCGATAAAAATAATGATGCCTGAAGGATGGAACCGCTGGATCTTAACCGTGTCGTTATAATCAACTTTAAGATTTGTTTTAAATAAAACATAAAAAACACTTGGAAATTAAGATTTTCTCTAAACCAAAACACTTTTCTCAACTCCTCGATTTATGATTTCTAAAACTAAACCTCCGCAACAACAAGGAGCTCTGAGCATGATGGGCAAGACGTACCATCGTCATCGCAGAAACTCGAGTCTACTTCAAAGAAACTTTCCTAGAATTAAACAACCAAGCCATAAGACTTCGAGGTAGCTCGCCTTAAGGCAACATAAATCCTCAACTCTTCGTTATGCATTTGTGCGATCGTTAAATTAAGCCCTAACCGGTCTTAGATTCCGAGGTAGTCGTCCGATACGACAATAAACCCTCACATCTTCTGAAGCTATTTTGTTTGATTTTATCATGCAAATATAAGCCCTAATTAATTGAAATCGGCAAGATCAAATATCAAATAAACATTAGGACTTTCCTAAATTCAAGACAAACAATAGTGGATAGACGGAAATTATCGAAGTTCACTTCGAATCGTTGATTTCTCCTACTCTCTTCCTTTGGATTCACAAAACAAAATGTTCCAAAATTTGATCCATTCCCTACTAAATTCCAAAATTCAATCTTCGAAAACCTTAAACTTCAAATTCTTCGAGAGCTGTAATCATCAATTATTATCGAGAGTTTTCTTAGTGATTCCGTCACTTAAGATGTAATTAACTATAGGGCTTGCCCCTTATAGGGAATTTTAAAGAACCTGCAGTAATATAAACCCCGTTTGATACTTTCATATTAAGCATGGGAATTGTTGGCTTATAAAACTGGTTCGCAAACCAAACGGATGTCACAAAACTTCTGTTTATTTGACGAGCCTCCATCATCATGCAAAGATGTCTATCCTTAGTGATATACGGCTCATGGTGCGGTGCTCGTTTATATAAACTATTCGGGGGATGCGAGATCGGTTTAATTTCATATCCTAAAACTTTCAATCTAAAAATTATTTTCAAAATCAAATACTACTTTCTAAATTATATATATTTAAATTAAATTTAAAATAAAAATTCGCCACACAACTTCGTAGTAGCGACCACTTTTCAAAATAAAACACACAACTCCTAAAAATAATGCCGACAGACTTCTCGGCGACTACTTCTGGGACTGAGTCTTCTCCATTATAATCAAATAACTCCGCTTTCAAAAATCGGTAGTGTATCCATGTCCCTAATGGATCAAACTACCCTTCTTTCCGCTGGAATACTATGTTCATTTCTACTCGAACAAGTATAGCCAACATTCTCTCGATTTAGGAGCCAATCGCTTAGACACCCCTAAACAGAGAGGTTCCGAGATCCTTTTACCTCATTTCCGAGGTGGGGGCGGACCCCTGATAGTGTTAGTTTAGGAATGATCCCTTCGAGCTCGAGAAGTCTTCGCTTAAGATTTTCTTCCTTTCCAACTCGAATCGGATTCCTTACCTTCTCTACACCTTTCGAACATTCCGTTCTAAATAAACAAACCCTCTAATAAGTGATTCTTTTAACAAATGATAAACACACGAACGAAGAATGAGTTCTGACTCTTTCAATTCCTTTCTTCGTCCCGAAGAAAAGAAGCATAACTTGACCGACAACCCGTAATCTACCTCGCATAAATGGAAGCCCCGAAACCGATTTTCTCCTTCACCAACGGACCTGACTTCGCCGTCTATAAGGATGAGCCGCCCGACAATGGGTCATCCGATTCGGACAGGATTCGAAAACACGAACGTCAAGGTCACCGACGTCTCCCTTGCAGACCGACGAACAAGGTATCCGAAGCCGAGGAACCACCGCTCGAGTTCAACCTCGTGTCGACCCAAGAGCTTCCTCCCCGCAAAGGGTCCCGACTAGGAGGAGTACCGCTGTCCGCAGAGGACCGGCTCTCACCACCCCCACCGGTCTAGTTGTTTCCCGCACCTACCCCGACTTCGCCAAATCAAAGGGAAAGGAATCCAGTAATTATGATAAACTCCGTTACCGCGGAGGGTACGTGGATCTTCCCGTAAGACCTTCTCGTCTTCGAAATCGGGTCCAGCTCAAGATTCCTTCGCCGACAAAGACCCAAAGAAGAAATAGAAATGTAAGGATCGCTGCGGAAGCCGCAGCCGCCGAGATCGCCTTCCTGGAGGAAATTCCAGTAGCCGCGAATATACACCGCTACCGTAATATACACCACCGCCCGACTACATACCACTTTTGGGAGGAAGCAGTTCCATCCCCTCTCCGCCGCGTAGGTGACGAGGAGAATGTTCGCAAGATTGCCGCCACATTACCACGTGCCCCGCATACTACAACGATAGCCGCAAGAAAAGAATCGAACTACGCCGTTTGCTCGACCGCAAACTTTGCAGAAAAGCTAGCGAAGAAGGAAAATTGCCCCGTGTCGAAATTCTACGAAGGATGTGGCGGGTGCCGCCAAATCCCGTCTCGGGGCCCCGAGTGAACCCGCCGTCATGATAGAAAAGCCAAGCAAGAGAATGAAGGCTGTACCCGCCCGTCGTAGTGATCGTGGTTACAGACAGTGAGGATACCACCTTCCAAAGATTTCGGGCCGATGTACCATCCGGTCATAGACCTTCGCCGCTGAAGGATGGTGCGGCGTCCCAATTACTTGGCACGTGAGATCGAAACAAATAGCTCAAGAAAGGAAAGTCTCGCCGTGAGGCCGGAATCCGAAGAAAGTGCTACCGCGATGAAGGGGACTCATGAAAAAGGACCCGACAACCATCGCACGACAACCACAAAGATATGCGTAAAAGCTCCGCTAGAAGATGCCATGGAAAAGCCGGAGAACCGACATCCGACGGCTCGGCAAAAGAAAGAGAAGAAAAGTTCCGGAGATGAGATCGACTCATCGGAATTCATGGACAACGAATATGCAGAAATCAACATGGTCGAGACACGAGCTTCATCATCTTCTCATAGGTGCTCTCGCGTGCACAGCACAGAAGAGAGGAGCCGGAATCGATGAAGAGACAGCCTTCAGAAAAGGACGACACTATCGCTCAAATGGCGAAGAGGATGGAAGAGATGGCCGTAGCTCTAGCCACTCTCCAAAGTCAAGTACAACCACATGCAGAGACACCCTTAAGTCATTCACATCGTAGACTGGAGGAAAGGAGATTACATCCGTCAATCGGATGACCAAACTAAAAGGATACAACACAAAGTATGACCCCCGAAAAGGATATCAAGAACTTGCAGTAACAGCAGCGAGAAGCCCTAGCACAATCGAAGAACGGGACATCTCATTCGGACGGGTGCATCTTACCCCGAAAAATTCGACGCCGTCCAATACCCAAAGGGCTTCGTACCACCTCCGTTTAAGACCTTCGACGGAACCGGGAACCCCCGACGAAGATAAGCCGCACACTTTCGTGCCGCCTGTTGCAATGCCGGCGGAGCGATGCGCTACTCTTCCGATAGTGGCCGTAATAGCCTCGTCGTGAATCGCCTTCGACCGGTATGCGTAATTACCCAATCCGATCCGTAAAGACATTCTCGCAGCTAGAGAGCCTCTTCATTAAGCGATTCGCCGGAGCTCAACACTACATCACTATAGTGATTTAGCCGCAAGAGAAACAAAGGCCGAATGAAACTCTAGCGGATTACATACTTCGACGGAGAAATTTAAGCATGAAGTGTGAACTCACAACCGCAAGAACAACATGCAGCCAGGATCTCGCTTAAAAGCATTCACGGCCCGATAAAGCACTTCTCCTCAAGGGATTCACTATTAAGACTTTTCGAGAAGTTGTTGAGCAAGGCCGGAAGCTTGCAAGAAGAGCGAAGCAATTAAGTTTTCACACAAGACGGATGTCGTGCCGGTAAGACATTCGAAAAGAAATCCGGGTCGTTGCACAGCCTGACAAAGGCAAACAACCGATGCAAATACCACCGTAACGGCCGCAAAGAACCACAACAAAATTACCAAGAACCCCGGTCCAAATGACGCCGGTTCCGCCAGCATGAACAACCGTCTCGTCCGCAACGTACATCGAGGAGCTTCCGAGCGGTGGAATATCCGTTCAAAATGAAGCAAGATTTCAAAGATGTTCCGTAGCTTAATGAAAACCCAGATTTCCACCGCGTAGCCCAAAAGCACTCGTAGGAAGTCAACAAGAAAGGTGATCCCAACTTTTGCCCCTACCATCGGATGCTTCGGGCACAAGATAGAAGATCGCATTACCTTCAAGAGTCGGCTCAACGACAACCTTCGGAAAGGAAATATAACAATCCCGAAGGAGTACATGAAGGAACCCCGTAAAGGAGGTTCCGTCAATGTTATCTCAACCGATCCCGTCATTCCGATAGATCCCTATGCAACTCGACGATGGATGGACTACCGCTCGGACGAGATCTTCGAAGAAGATTTTAGACAACATCCGAACCGCTTCGGTACGAGCTTCGATTCGTAGTTCGAGACTCGTTGCCGGTACTATCACTTGCGATGTAAGAACCACCTCGACAGAGACAATCGAAGAGAAGAAGAAAATCGACGAAGAAGAGGGGACCGAGATTCCTAAGGCTAGACTAGTGGCCGCTTATCCCAGATAGTCGTTTCGATTCGGGAGAAATCCTCGAACCTCTCGATTTTGTATGATTATCTCGCTCACTTCGGTGGGATCATATAATGATAAGGGTGATGGCGTTGGCTACGTTTTCGATCAAGTTTCTAACGATTACGTAACTAGCGACAATCCGGGCGTCGATTTCGATACCAACAACAATTCTCAAATCATACATGATCTCGACGATCACAATGACGAAGAAGGCATCCATCAAGGAGGCTACGAGAGCTCAACAAGCAACGGCTCTATCTCGCGAGTTTCGAGGAGTCTCAAGCATGTATGAGAGTTAGAGCCTTCGCATTTTGAAGATAATCCGTATAGTTTCGCTCATTCCGATTCGAGAGGAAACACCGACAAACTCAACACTAGATTCGAAGAAATTACGAAGTCAACCTAAGAAGTGGAAAAGTTCTACCTCCAAGAATGGGTCCAAAAGACAAAGGGAAAGGTGTGGTTGTTCAAGAAGAACCAACCCCTACAGAAAACATACCCATTCGAGAAGAAGCTCGAGACGCATGGAAACAAGCGGACTACAACGCGCCAGCCCATCTTAGGAAACTACCGCCAACCGAGCATTCACGATGCTCTCATCTTATCAAAGGAGATGAGAGAAGCTCCGATCAAGGCCTTACTTCGATCCGGAAATTTGCTTAGCTCAAATGGCCGAAGATTCCTGATGAGGTTCGTCGTTAAAGGAACAATGAGGTGTCACCTTCATCGTGACAATGACCTACTACTGGGACAGCCAGATCACAACCGACCGTTGTACATTTAAGCTATACATCGTGGAAGTTTACGCTCTCCAGAGTATCGGCGATCCAGAGCATCAATCAATATAATGAGTCTTCGAACACTAGCATACTTAGAAATCGATGCTCGCGAGCTTCGAGGTCGACAAAATGTTATTAAGAGGATTCAACCGTAAAGGAGAAAGAGGCCTCGGGTCAATAACGCTACATCGATGAAGACCGGTGATTTAGCAAAGACAACCGCAAAATTTCATATAATCGATTCGAAACATCGTTCAACGCTCTACTCGGGCCGACCATGGATACTACGAAAATGTGGATGGTACCATCACTCTCTACACCTCGGCATCAAGTACTACGATGCGAGGGGAATGTACAACATCAAAGGAGACTTAGCAACCATTCTCCGTACATGAAATTGGAATCCACGAAGATGCAACTTATTATGCACCGCCAAAGAAAACAATCTTCTCCAGCAGATACCGTAACAAATAAAGCAAAGAAAGTTCGTGACAACGAAGAACCCGAGTTCTGAGTCTACCGCCATCACCACTCTTCCGGAGAGATGGTGAAGGTTTCTCCACAACTCGCATCCGAGGTCGAGGCGTGGACGAGGCCGGCGGTAGACACTGTGGACAATCGACCGTAAGAAACCAACCATCAATGTCGATTGGGATGATGAGCTCAAGAAGAAAAAGAAATCAAGCAAGAAGCAACAACAATAAGTCGAAAGAAGCCGCAATACAAGATCTCCTCGAAGATGAAAAGAATGAAGAATACAAATCAATGTACGAGAAGATTAACCACTACGTACATACTATGACCCCAACTCCGATCCATTCTAATAAGATCGAGGGTATGGAGGTCAAAGAGGTACGTAGTGACGCGTGCAAAGCCGATCAAATTCTACCGCGGTGCTTCTTCCTCCAAAACTCGAAAATAATGTACAATTCGAAGATGTCACTTCATCGTAATTAATGGAATTACCTTTGAAGTGGCACTTCCCCGTGTTCAAAATTCTAATTCAACGTGGTTTCTTACCTCGACAATGGACAAAAGGCCAATCACAACATTTTGAAAAGTTATGAATAACTCCTACCGTCCTCCCAATTCAAAGTATGGACTCGGATTCGGCACGTAGGGTCAACTGACGATACCGAATTTTGCTTGGTTGTCACTCGCAAGTCCAATGAAAACCGCATGGAAACTACAGCACGAACTCGAAGATTTACAAATTGGAGACGCTCCACCGTAATTCGAAGAAGAAATCAAATCTACAATGATGAGTTAACTGGAAGTTAACTCTGGGGTACTAGCGAAGAGCCTAGCACCTACCTTTGTTAGCTCCTTACTCAATAAAGAAGATCCGAAGAAATAATCAAATTATTAATGGAATTTAAGGACTCGCTTTTGCTTGGAGCTACGATGAAATGCCAGGATTAGTCTCCAGCAGGTCGTGCACCATAAGTTAGGAGTGGATCCTACTTCGCTCCGCCGATCAAGGTCCTAAGAATGCGTCTAGAAATCGAACAACAAGTCATACTCAGGTTAAAAAGCTAATGAGACGCTAAATCTCCTGTCCTCGTCGAAGAACAATACCCGACCCGTGTAACCAATGTGGTGCCAATGAAAGAAGAATGGTCGATCGTAATTTGTGCGGACTTCAGAGATTTAAACAAGGCATGTCCAAAAGATGAATTCCTCTACCGATTCCAGAACCGATGATCGATATTGCTTCGACACATGAAATATTCTCATTCATGGATGGATCTTCGTGATACAACCAGCATAAAAATGGCTCCTGTAAGATGAAAAGCTTAGCGCATTCGTAACGCCGATCGGAGTATTTTGCTACACTGTGATGCCATTCGGACCGAAGAACGCAGGAGCAACTTACCAAAGAGCAATGACAAGAATTTTTGATGATCTCATCCACAATCAAGTCGAGTGCTACGTGGACGATGTCGTCATCAAAAGCAAAGTAAAGGAAAACCACCCGTATGATTCGAGAATTGTTTTCGAACGATTAAGACAATTTAACCTTAAGATGAATCCCTTAAAATGCGCTTCTTCTAAGGCGTCACCTCCGGGAAATTCTTAGATTCGTCGTCCGACATCGTGGAATCGAAATCGACCCGAGAAGATTAAAGCCATCTTAGAAATGCCGCCTCCCAAAACCTTAAAACAACTACGATCTTTTCAAGTGAAGCCGGCATATCTTCGACGCTTTATCTCAAACCTCGTCGTGGTGTCACCTTTCTCGCACTAGTTAAAAAGGACGCCAAATTTATTCGGGAAGAGAAATGCCGAAGGCCTTCGAAGACATTAAACAATATTTAATGACACCTCCCCGTCTTAAGCAACCCTGGCCTCGTGTAGACCGCCGATACTTTACACCGCGGCTCTAGACGACTTCCTGAGACCTCGTTAGCCCGTGTCAACGATGAGGGTAAAGAAAATGCTCTTTACTACTTAAGCCGTCGTTTACTTCCGACGGAGGTAAGGTATCCCGCAATCGAAAAGCATTGTTTCGTCCCGATCTTCGCCGCTCAAAAGCTCGTGCACTACATGCTTTCTCATAAGGTCAACTCCGATCTCGAAGTTTAATCCATTGCAATACTTCGATGACTCGTCCAACACTTTCCTGCAGACTTGCCGATGGTCAATGATATTATTGCAATTCGATATAACTTTCGTGCTCGCGTGCCGTAAAGGGACAAGTCTTAAGCAGACTTCCTCGCAAAGACACCCTTTGCCGGCCGAATCTCCTCTCAATGACGATCCGCCGCATGAACAAATAATGAACCTAGAAGACCCCGATGATCGACGTTGGGAATTGTATTTCGACGGAGCATCTTCAAGACACAAAGACGAAGAATCGCAAGTGATAGTGTCCGTGCAAGGCAGAATCGGCTAATCTTTATAACACCTGAGCGGGGGATGTTAAGATACTCCTACCACTCGACGTAACCGTGTACGAACAACGAAGCTGTATCACGAAGCCCTCATAACGGGATTGGAATTAACCATTCAAACGGGATAACGTACATCAACATCTACGGGATTCACAAGCTAATCATTCAACAGTATCGCCGGACAATACAGAATTTTTAAACCAAGACTCGAACAAGACTTCCAAGATGCCATACAAATGTTGGAATCAGTATTCCAAATGTGACAATCTACAAGATTCCTAGAAAAGAGAATGCTTTAAAGCAGATGCTTTAGCTCGTCTCGCAAAAGAATTTGCCCGTTTGCAAGATGAATCAATGGAAGTGTCAGCTCACGGACGTCGGTCCTATCACGCTCGACATAGACATGATACACAAATCGAAAAAAGAAAAAGAATCAACTGCAAAGAAGTGATGTAAAAACACGAAGATTGGCGACAATGACATTGATAGATCTACTCGCAAACAGAAAGCTACCGTACGATAGTCGCTCAGCCCATCGCATCAAGAAAAGAACTCGTCTTACGCATTAATAAACAACACATTATACGTAAGGTCTTTTCGATCAAATGTGGCTAAGGTGCCTAAGCGGGTCCGAGGCCCGTGAAATTGTTAAAGAGGTGCATTCAGACTCGTGGCGCTCACCGCCGGGTCCAAAGATGAAGATGAAAATTAAAAGACTAGGTACTACCGGCCCTCGATGATGACCGACCGCATGAAAATCGCCAAGAGCCGTCACCAATGCCAAGTGCACGGAGTGGTTCTACACCAACCTCCAAATGTGCTACACCCGACAATCATGCGTCGCGGCCATTCGAATGTCAGGGCACGACATGCTGGGTCCGATAGTAACCACCATCTTCGAAAGGACATCGTTTCATTCTCTGCGTGTACATGATTACTTTTCCAAGCTGCAGTGCTAGCTCCACTTAGAGAAGTGAAAGCACACCACGTGCTGCAGCTTTTCAAGAACCAAGTTGTCTACCGTTTCGGAGTGCCGCGCAGATCATCTCGTATAACGGGCCGCATTCGAAGCACACAAATCAACAATTTTGTCGTGAGACACGGAATCGATCGACGATACTCGACAATTTACTACCCAAGAGCAAACGGTCTCGCCGAGGCTTTTAATAAAACTCTCGTTCAAATCTTAAAGAAAACCTCGGACGATAATAAGAGAAATTGGCACGAGAAATTGTTAGAAGCCTTATGGGCCTACCGGACAACCTTCGGAACCCCTACTCAAGCTACACCTTACGCTCCGGTGTATGGGTCCGAGGCAGTTGTTACCTTTGAGAGGTTCAGCCTTCCTTCACTCGAATCGCAATTGCAAACAAGATCACGACAGAAGAAAACGCCGCATTACGACTCGAAGAATTAGAAAGCTCGAAGGGAAAAGACTTAGCAAGCAATCATGCACTTAGAACTATACCAAGCCAAGATGGTTCAAGCCCATGACAAACCGGGTCCGCCCAAGAACCTTCAAAGTTGGTGATTTAGTTCTCGTTTTCAAGAGACCTATTCTCGCACACCGCAAGATAGGAGGAAAATTCGAACCCACTTGGGAAGGACCGTTTCGTGGTCGAAGCAAGATACTCGTGAGGTTCCTACCAGCCTAGTGAATCGTCAGTGAGAACGACATATGCTTCCAATCAACTGGACGATACTTCGAAAAAATATTACGCTACCTCGATGTTTCGAAGGAATGAATTCTTCATCCCTAAGAAACACGAGTGAAGTAATTACTTATGATCGGGTCCGAACCCAAAAAATAATAAAATGTGCTAAGATAAATAAAATCATGATAATTAAGTTTTCCTTGTTTTCTTTTTTCAAATCAAAATCTCTTCCCTCATCTTATCCTACTTCATTCCTCGTTAAATTTCAAAATATAAGAATAATAAAAAATGTATCTTTAATAAACATTTTCTTAATGTTCTTGTTCTTAGTACAGCCCTCGATCCTTTTCCTTGTCTTTCGCAGGGAAATGTCGAATCCGGCGGTCGGGTCTTGAACTTTAAGAATGGCGTAAGCCTCGCACTCGATGAAAAGAGGGTGAAAGATGGAGCGATAATCGAGATCGACTCGCATTTCGCACCAGCAGTGCCTACAAGACGAGGAAAGTGACTGGGTCCCGCTAACCGAGAAGAACTACCCTGGCAGTACAAAGGATGAAAGCGGGTGGCCCAAGCCACCAATCCAACAACAAGAAAAGAAAAGCAAACACCGAAGAAGACAAGAAAATGAAGTCCGTAGTCGCTACAACGGAGGGCAAGCTCAGTCACCGCCGCGCCCGGCAGAGATTCAAGAAGTTCGGAGGGCTACTTTCACGCCCACGCAACGAAGAAATAAGAATCGCCGCATCCGTAAAATGTTAACAAAACTAGCCGCGGACCGCACGACGAGACAACCGCTAATGCCAAGACATACACTTCAAGGACACCGGTTCACCAGAACTCGAAGAAAGGAGGCCACCTCCTAGAATAACGTAAAGAACCAGTGGAAATCTCCGAAGATCGAAGAAAGAAGGCTACCACGCCACCGGATAACCACTGCAGCAGTAGTATGACCTCGCTGCGTAGCAACCCCGGGGATGTCCCGATGTGCATCATCCCCGAGGAGCCGAGGTATGCGTGGAACGTGAAGGGATTGAACCATATATCCCACAATATGTCACAAGGCCTCGCCATCTCGCAGATCATTCCGGAATACGAGCCGGAGAGGATGCAACGTTGAAAAGAAAACTTTCGAATACTTCGAGAGAATTAAAGGAAGAAGAATCAACATACTAGAGGGCCTCGAGCTACATACCGACGTATTCTCGAATACGAACAACAACAAATCGTGGATTGTATCCCGGATTTAAAAAGAATGGGCCGAGCAGAGCCGCCTAAGGGAAAATACATACTCGTAACCCCGAGATGGATGCCGGGAAAGGAAGAATCACAATACAATGCGGATGCCGCTACAACTTTCGCCGAAGACAGAAGGAAACCCACCGTGGATACTTCGTCACGGCAAGTAGATCCGATGCCATTAGTTATCAAGAGAATGGTGAAAAGATCGATAACATGGAGGGTACCGCCGCGAGATCGCATACCCAATAGCCGCATTATCAACATCTACAAACAGGTGACTCGCATACCCCCACATATCGATCACCACGACTTCGTCGACCTTCGCACGGTCTCTTTCGAATGAGTGCAACATCATGTTCGGATCCGACCTCCGGATAGCAGGCCCGAGCGAGTTCCGAGGGCCGCAAAGATACCTTACCGTGGGTTCCGTCATGATACCGCAAGGTAACGGAGCGTATATCGCAAAGCATTGCATACCAGAGTGCCAGCGGAGCGAACCTCGCTTACTTTCGTGAGGATGGACGACAAGCAAAATACCTTACCATTTCCAACCGCATCCGTAGCTAGAGAACCTCCGCCTACGGAGCCGCGAGTTACATGGGAAATATCACACCTCCAACGTACATCCAAATGTCGGCATCCTCGCCAAGGATGGCTTCGGAAGGTGATGTTATCGACCATGTACCTCGCTATTCGTACATGGATTTTTCGACTTTTCGATGGATCAACAAAGATCATACACTACCCGTTTCGAGTCTACATGATTGTATGAAATATATTCCGCATCGAGTTGTACGACGTATTTTCAACATGATTGGAATGAAAGTGACCATGTCACGTTTTCGGCCTTCACCTCTTTTGTGCAAATTGATTAGGAAACGCCATTAAAGTTAAATGAACTTCGAACAAAGAAACGTAAAAGAAAAAAAGAGAATAAAAGAAAGCTTTCTAAAAAAAAAATCCGAAAAATGACAAACACCAAGTTCACATGAACATTAAATAAACAATAAAATAAAATTTAAACCATTAAAAGATAAACGAAATCAACACAAATCTCAAATTCAATCTTTCCAAATTCGAATCAAATTTCAATCTTTTCAAATCACAAATCAAATTCTCAATCAAATCCAAATCCAATCTCGATCAAGTTTCAAACTCGATCTTTCAAATTTCAAATCAAATCTTAAATCAAGTTTCAATCGAGTTCAAACTCATCCTTCCAAATTTCCAAATTTCCAAATTCAATCTTTCCAGCTTCAAGTCTCAATCAAGTTCAAATTCAATCTCTATCAAATCTCAAATCCGATCTTCTAGATCTCAAATCAAATCTCAATCGAAAACATCAAAATTCAAAACTTTTGGGTCGAGGATTTTACATCCAAGACTGCACTGCTTTAGGATTCTCTTCCTATTGCACTGAAATACATCAAAATTCAAACCTTTTGGGTCGAGGATTTTACATCCAAGACTGCACTGCTATAGGATTCTCTTCCTATCGCACCGAAATACATCAAAATTCAAAACTTTTGAGTCGAGGATTTTACATCCAAGATCGCACCGCTTTAGGATTCTCTTCCTATCGCACCGAAATACATCAAAATTCAAAACTTTCGAGTCGAGGATTTTACATCCAAGACCGCACCGCTTTAGGATTCTCTTCCTATCGCACCGAAATACATCAAAATTCAAAACTTTTCGAGTCGAGGATTTTACATCCAAGACCGCACCGCTTTAGGATTCTCTTCCTATCGCACCGAAATACATCAAAATTCAAATCTTTCGGGTCGAGGATTTTACATCCAAGACCGCACCGCTTTAGGATTCTCTTCCTATCGCACCGAAATACATCAAAATTCAAAACTTTTCGGGTCGAGGATTTTACATCCAAGCACCGCACCGCTTTAGGATTCTCTTCCTATCAGCACCGAAATACATCAAAATTCAAATCTTTTGGGTCGAGGATTTTACATCCAAGATCGCACCGCTTTAGGATTCTCTTCCTATCGCACCGAAATACATCAAAATTCAAAACTTTCGGGTCGAGGATTTTACATCCAAGACCGCACCGCTTTAGGATTCTCTTCCTATCGCACCGAAATACATCAAAATTCAAAACTTTCGAGTCGAGGATTTTACATCCAAGACCGCACCGCTTTAGGATTCTCTTCCTATCGCACCGAAATACATCAAAATTCAAACCTTTTCGGGTCGAGGATTTTACATCCAAGACCGCACCGCTTTAGGATTCTCTTCCTATCGCACCGAAATACATCAAAATTCAAACTTTCGGGTCGAGGATTTTACATCCAAGACCGCACCGCTTTAGGATTCTCTTCCTATCGCACCGAAATACATCAAAATTCAAACCTTCGGGTCAAGGATTTTACATCCAAGACCGCACCGCTTTAGGATTCTTTCCTATCGCACCGAAATACATCAAATTCAAACTTTCGGGTCGAGGATTTTACATCCAAGACCGCACCGCTTAGGATTCTTTCCCTATCGCACCGAAATACATCAAAATCAAACTTTTGGATCGAGGATTTTACATCCAAGACCGCACCGCTTTAGGATCCTTTTCCTATTGCACCGAAATACATCAAATCAAACTTTTCGGTCAAGGATTTTACATCCGAGATCGTATCGTTTTAGATCTTTTCCCTATCGCAATGAAATACATCACATCAAAATCAAACTCTCGAGGTCAAGGATTTTACATCCAACACCGCTTCGTCTTCCGAGATCTCTCTCATCGCAACGATTCAATCTAATCAATTCAATTTTCTTTCGAGGTCAGAGATGTTACATCTAAAACCTCAAAATTCCAATTTTCATTTCAAATCAAATCCTTCAAATTAATTTCGACAAAACTTCAATCTAAATCGAAACTCCAAACTAAAATTTAAACTCACACATCAAAACATAAATCGAAGCAAAATAAAATCTAAATCGAAATTCCCTGCATCATGTGATTTCGGGATTCACCTCCTTCCTTTCCCCAGCCGAGAGTTCAAGAATCTCCGCTCCTGCAGATATACTCGACACTCCCCAGCCAGAACTCTTCTACTTCGTCCCAAGTTCGTCACTCGACATCCGTGTTGGCTTTGTTGATCGCTTCGGCCAACACCAATACGCGCGGTGTGCTCCGTCACCACCACACCTATCGGGGTCCATTTGTCGACCTCATTTTCGATGAGGTCTTCCTTTTCTTCTTTTAGCGCTAGATCTAGCACTTTCAGCTTTTCCTCTTCGACTATCTTAGAGGACTAGAATCGGACCCGCCTTTAGAAATTCAAACCACTTCTAAACTCCCCGCAAACTCCACAAACTCGACTATAGACCCCTAATCACCTAGAGGGTCGAAATCAAATATGGAAGTTTAAAGGATGAGTTCCCATAGACTCTTCGGCCTTAGATCGCCCGGCGGCCCGGTCTCGATGAAGGGGCCGACATACACTACACCTACACACTACATTTCCACACACTTCCTAAAACCACACCCATACCCAACTTGACCTCCCGACTCATGTAGGTGATTCACATGGATGGTCCTTAACCCCTAAGCCCTCAGCAAGAGGTTAGTGAACAACATAAATAATGCCTCAAATGAGTCCTTTCATGGCTCATATGGGCTTGAAATGGCTTCATGGCTCAACCAAAATGATTTCTTTCCACCCAAATTCACCCAATCTTCAATTTCCCAAATTTTCAATTTTTGACCCCCGGACCCTACACCTACTAAACCTACCCAAAACCTCGAATTACCCAAATTTTCGCAAAATCTCCAAATTACCTAAAATTTTCCAAAATCAATCCCAAACACCTCCACATCACTCAAATTGATCATCCATACCCAAAAATACCAAAAATTCCAAAAATACCCCCCAATACCCTCCAAATACCCAAAATACCCTTCTGCCTAAAAATCCAAAAATTCAGAAAATTCCTAGAAAATTCCAGAAAATCCCAAATATTCCCAATTTCATTTTGTCCAACTACACCATGGGCCAATTTTGTCAATTTACCCTACTTTTGTCAAAACCCCCAAATCGACCCATTTTAACCCAAAGTGAACCCAATGTCAAACCAAACATACCCAATTGACCCCAATTTTGGTCCAATTCAATTCTAAACTTCAATTCAACATTCCCAATACCAATTTAGACCAAATCCAAGTCCAATTTGATCGACATTTGGATCCAATTTCACTTTGGGCCTTAAAGCCCAAATTTGGACCCATGACCCAAACTTAGCCCAAACTAACCCAATTCAACTCCAATTAACCCCAAATCTTTTCTAAACCTTCCTTAACATCCTCATAAACAAAACACTAACATGATTTGCCCAAGATTTTGACCCAAACCCCACTCAAATTCAACCCAAAATCAAAAAGCCCAATTTCGACCTAAACCCAAATCTAACCCAAATAGGCCCAAACCTCAAAATCAAAACCCAACCAAAGCCAAAACCTCTTTGAAACACTCCCATAAACATTTCTTAATATTTATTTTACATCAATTTCAACCCTAGCCCAACATTGGCCCAAGTTAGCCCAATTCGACCTACATTGGCCCATTCACCAAAAGAACTCAAATCCAACCCAATTCAAGTCCAAACCACCCCAAATTTGCTTCAAGTCACTCATGACACATCCATGAGCTAAACCCAACAATTATTTGGCCCAACCTCTTTACAAAATTTCATCCCAAAATCCATTTTAAAATTCAAGAGCCCACTTTCCTAATCCATCTTAAAAGCCCATCTAAAACCCTTTCAAAAAGCCCAAAATTCTTCCAAGGCCCATATGACATTTCCCTTCGTCATCCATTTCAATTAAAATCATCCCTAAGTCCTAAATTCATCATCAAATAATTCCAAATCAAGCCTCATGCCAAATCACCCCTAAATACCAAAATTTTCCTTAAATCCATTTCCATGAAATCGACTTTACTTTTTCCCAAGCCAAATGGAGCCATGGAGCCATGCATAAGCCATATGCAAGCCATGAGAGCCTCTTTACATGTCACCATGCCATTTTGGGCAAAAGGAGGAGGCTCTTTCTCAACTCCTAAAGGTGGTTAACCACTTACATGATTCCACTAAACCATGCTTAAGCCTAATCGTACTTGGATCGCGACTTGACCCCACTAATCAAGCCGATCCAAATCACTTTCTCCTCACCTAAACCAGGCCTTGGGTGGTGCACCTAGCCCAAATGGGCGGGTCGACCCATTTAGGTCCAAATCTAGCCATGCCCCATTCCACTCGATCAAAGCCTTTACACATGTCCATGGCCAATCGATCGACAAACCTCCACCCCGACCCACCCGACCCCGAGGGTGACCCATGCTCGCCGGCCGGCCACCATGCCGCCGGAAAACACCATGGCCGAGAGCTCACATGTGAGCCAACATCGAAATTCTCACTCGCCGAGCCGCCCCATCCCTAGCGGTCACCACGGCCGATCTTCTCCTCACTCGCAGCAGCTCGATCCCAAGCCCTAACTCTCCCCGGGAGGCCCCCCACCCACCTCTATTTAAACTCCACCCCTCTCGGCCATGAGGAGAGCCAAGCACAAACCTTGCCGAAACTCGCCAAAATTGTTCCAAACCCTTCACCATCCTGTAGAGCAGCTTGATCCCCAAAGGTCAATTCGCCTCTAATCCCCACCAACAGAGCCCAATTTCTCAACCGAAATTCCACCCAAAACCAGGACACTTTGCCACAACGGAGCCAATCCTCAAATCGACCGGTCCTACACCTTCACCGGACCAAGAGGAGAAGTTTCCCACCGAAAGCCCCATCTCCGTGCCACCCAGCTTGCTCCAGCCCTCCAAGCTTTGTGGATCTACCGTGGTCACTTTCATAGCTGTGCAATTCACCGTACCAGAGACTTCATCCTGGAGTCATGTCGGACCCAATCGAAGGTGCAACAACTCTCGATCGAAGCCACACTTCTCCGAGCTAAGGTAATGAGTTAACTATCCATCCCGAGCTTCCGGAGATTCTCCATTTCAAATGCCTTAGTTTCAATGCATGTTAGCCGTATAGATGTGTTCGTCTCTTCAAGACGAATCCATAGTAGTATAAGAACATGAAAATCCATCGAGAATCGAGCGAGATCTGTGGATTTAGTGTGGACTCGCCCTCAGCGAGAACACTGGGGACGATGAACCGATGCCGTCCATTCAATACACGCGCGCACGGACGGCCGTGATCGCGTCGGCGACCAGAGACGCGTACGAGAACCGCGGGCCCGGCCGCCGACTCGAGGTGGCGGCGTCGAACGGAGCGCGACGCGCGCGCGTTCGGAGTCGCCGAGGCCGACGCGGCGCCGCGTGGATAAATAGAAAATTAGGGTATTTTTCTATTTATTTAATTCCCTAAACTTCAAAAATTCATATCTCTCGTGTAGAAAAATCACAAAAATAAAATAAAAATACCCTCTCGTCAACGAACAGTAGTGAGAATAACGTGGAAAAGAAATCATTCAATTTCATTAAAAGTATTTTATTTTTTATGATTTATTTACTCTCTCGCATACATTTAATTCTCCATGCATGTATACAATTCACCATGGCATGAGACCATGGGGCTTTAAGCCTCGAACTCGGGAACATTCCCCGAATTTTCCAAGGTCGAGGCCATCTCCGTGAAAAGTTATTTATTTTTCAAACGCATGTTGCCGTTTTCGAGTATTTTAATTCCAAAAATTAGCATGTTGTGAAATAAATTCTAGAAATATTTGGTGATGTTCCTTATGACCGCAGAACTCTAGTAAAAATAGTGACTCGAGTTAATTCACTCGCATTAACCCTAATCGGCTTAAACACCTAAAATAGTCTTTAATTAATTAGAGTTAACCAAGTATCAAATCGACTTGAAATCAATTCTCCACTGACCTTTAGGATCAGAGGAATCCACCATAAAATTCGAAGTCAATTGGACTTGGTTAGCCCCACTAATCGGGTCGATTAAGTCACTTAGCCATTTTAAACTTTAAAAATTCATAACTTTTAAAATACCTTTTAAAAATTCACCAAATTGGTTTTGGAGCCTCTCTGATATCAGAGGAACCTAAGAAAATTAAAATTTCAATTTTCTAAAAAAGTCGATTTTTAATAATATTTTAATATTTTTAATAATTAAAAAATAATAAAAATCACAAAAATAATAAAATTCACCAAAATGTCACATTTTGAATTTTAATCACTTAGGAACAAATCCCACATTTTTCCTAAGTCTATTTAGTGAGATATTAAATTTTAAAGCCCTAGGTAATTTTAAAAATAAAAAAATGTATTTTCTAGCATTTTCACTAAAATAATTATTATAAATCATAGAAAAATCAGAAAATTGCAAAATTTGATTCTCTGGTTTCCTTGATATCAGAGAGATTTTTGAAAAATATAAAATCCATTTTTCAACATTTATCTTATTTTTAAATTAATTAACACTCCAAAACTCAAAATAATTATAATAAAAATAATATAATTCAAAAAATCACCAAAATTGGTCCAAGTGCTTCTCTGGTCATTAGGAATGTCCCCTAATTTTCTTAAGGACAGAAACTTTCCCTTGGTCATGTTATCAAATTTTCCTTGAAAATCTCTATTTTCCACCAAAAATAATTATATAAATAAATTAAATACAGAAAAATCACATTTTCTCCTCTCATGTCTTTATTGACATATGAGTGAAGTCACATAAAAATTTCAAGTTCATTTGAGTTCAATTTAGTGAGTTATGAAATTATTAAGCTTAAAGCGGTAAAATTATAATTAAAATCTTTAATCCTTAATTAAAACTTTAGGTTTAATAAAAAGTCAACAAGTAAAATATTTGATCCTAATCTGATTTGATGATTGAAATTTAAATAATTAAAGGGTAGCAACCCATTAAATAATTTTAAAATGATTAAACTTTAATTAAATAATAGATTAAATTTGAAGAATAATAAAATCTAATTATTAAAATAAGGGATCTTTATTATGAAGAGATTTATTCTTTAATTTAAAAATCCCTAAATTAATTATATCAACTAATACTCAATTTTTTAATTAAAATGATAACTCAAATTTAAAATATTAAAAGACTTAATTAAATTATTAAACTCTTTCAAATTTCAATTAAAATTAAAAATAAAGTAAATTAAAGATAAATTAAATTAAAATTAAATTAAATTTAATAATTAAATTAAATTAAGACAAATTAAATTAAATTAAATTCAATTAAATTAAATTAAATTAAATAATTAAACTAAATTAAATTAAATAATTAAATTAAATTAAATTAAACAATTAAATTAAATTAAATTAAACAATTAAATTAAATTAAATTAAACAATTAAATTAAATTAATTAAAATTAAATTAAATTAAATTAAATAATTAAATTAAAGTTAAATCAAATCAAATTAATTAAACATCAAATCAAATTAAATTAAATTAAACTAAATATAAAGCAACTTCAACACTATTCCAAATTTAAACCCTTTAACTTAAATCAAATCATTTCAATACTAATTTACCCTCGAAAGCTTTCGATTATTATAACTCCTAAATGAAACATTAAATGAAGTGTTACTTCACTCATGTGATATTCAAATGTCCTAGTTCACCGAGCAAGTTAACAAGACTTCAAAACCTCTTGACGATCGATTCATTTATATAATTAAATTCATTCTGACTTAAAACAATCCTAGAAATATCAAAAGATGTTTAAGATCCTTCTTAAGCACTTCCTCAATATGATAGGATATTTATAAGAACAATCGAATTTGATTATTCTTTCGATGAAGAAAATCGTCCTTAAACCAAAACCCAAAGAACCTAGACGTCATAGAGACGACTAGCCTATGGATTAGAATTCGTGTAAAACCATAACCCTTCCCTTACCTTTACCTAGAACTCGCTTAAATATTCTAATCGTGTTTTAAGTGCAGCTTCGATGACGGGAAGACCCTCCGTGCACGCTTTTATTTTATCGCAATTTACTTTCTTGCAATTTACTTTCTTCGCAATTTACTTTATCGCAAATGCATTTTACTTTTTCGCATGATAAACAACCGTTGTATGAAAACCCACACCTTTAGATAGATCTCTAAAACCGAAAACCAAAACTAAGTTAAAAGTCATTGCAAGATAAAATTCACCGCCACAACATTTCAAAATATAAAACAACTCAAAATTTAATCACAAACATGTAACACAAAACTACAATTACAACTAAATTAAAACGTCCTGTCGGATGATCGTGAATACCTCGATGATGTAACCTACGTGTCGCTAACGGGATTTCCCACTGGCCTAAATGAAAGTGTGGAACTCATTCAACTTGAGTTTAGCAAATTCATCCGGACTAAGTGAATCCGATAAAAATAATGATGCCTAAGGATGGAACCGCGGGATCTTAACCGTGTCGTTATAATCAACTTTAAGATTTGTTTTAAATAAAACATAAAAAACACCTGGAAATTAAGATTTTCTCTAAACCAAAACACTTTTCTCAACTCCCGATTTATGATTTCTAAAACTAAACCTCTCGCAACAACAAGGAGCTCGGAGCATGATGGCAAGCACGACCATCGTCATCGCAAGAAACTCGAGTCTACTTCAAGAAACTTTCCTAGAATTAAAACAACCAAGCCATGTGACTTCGAGGTAGCTTCGCTCTAGTGCAACATAAATCCTCAACTCTTCGTTAGGCATTTGCATTGCAAATTAAGCCCTAACCTGGTCTTAGGATTCCGAGGTAGTCGTCCGATACGACAATAAACCCTCACATCTTCTAAAGCTATTTGTTTGATTTTATCATACAAATATAAGCCCTAATTAATTGAAATCGGCAAGATCGAAATATCAAATAAACATTAGGACTTTCCTAAATTCAAGCCAAACAATGAGATAGTCGGAAATTATCGAAGTTCACTTCGAATCGTTGATTTCTCCTACCTCTCTTCCTTCGGATTCACAAAACAAAATGTTCCAAAATTTGATCCATTCCCTATCAAATTCCAAAATTCAATCTTCAAAACCTTAAACTTCAAATTTTCGAGAGCAGTAATCATCGATTATTATCGAGAGTTTTCTTAGGTGATTCCCGTCACTTAAGATGTAATTAACTATAGGGTCTTGCCTTTATAGGAATTTTAAAGAACCCGTGTAATATAAACCCCGTTTCGATACTTTCATATTAAGCAAGGGAATTTCGTTTGGCTTATAAAATCTGGTTCGCAAACCAAACTGATGTCACAAAACTTCTAGTTTATTTGATCGAGCCCCATCATGCATGGCGTCTATCCTCAGGATAGATACACTAAGCCAGGTGCGGTGCTCGTTTATATAAACTATTCTGGGATGTGAGATCGCTTAATCTCATATCTTAAAACTTTCAAATTTAAAAATTATTTTCAAAATCAAATACTACTTTCTAAATTATATATATTTAAATTAAATTTAAAATAAAAATTCATAATACCCTTCTTTAAAGTGCAATTTCATCAAAAATAGGTATGAATTTCTTAATAAAATTTTCAGCGATCATGTACCATCATCTGGAAAGATTTATATTTTATTAGCAGTTGATTATGTTTCAAAATGGATTGAAGCTGTAGCTTTATCTAGCTGTGATTTCAAAAGTGTTTCAAAATTTTTAAAGAAGATGATTTTTTCAAGATTTGGAATGCCTAAGGTAATTATCACAGATGGTAGAAGTCATTTTAGAAATATAAGAATTCAATCATTATAGGAAAAATTTGGAATCAAACACAGAATTGCAACTGCTTATCACCCACGAACAAGTGGAATGGCTGAAGTATCAAACAGAGAAATTAAAAGAATTTTAGAGAAGACTGTTAATCCCAAAAGAACTAATCGGTCGATAGTACTCGATTCT
>JAKZJZ010001783.1:0-24676 GCA_022702705.1 Papilionanthe hookeriana x Papilionanthe teres
GGGGAGATGGTGAGAGGGAGAGTGAGGGAAAGAGGGAGAGAAAAAGAGAGTGAATGAGAGCGAGAGAGGGGGGAGGGAGGGATGAGGAGATGGTGAGAAGGAGAGACGGAGAGAAGAGTGTGTGAGAGATAATGGGAGGGTAAAAGAGAGAGCGAGAGAGGGAGGTGTGATAGAGTCGGGGATAGACAAAAAGAAAGAGTAAGAGGAGTGGAAAATAGAGTAACATAAGAGAGTAAGAGAGAGGGGAAGAGAGAAGGATTTGAGAGAGTGAAAGGGAGAGGGTGGGAGTAAGAGTGAGATTTAAATTGAATAAAGGTAGAGAGGGACCAAGAAATAGAAACCAAAATAGGGAGAAAATAGAGAGTAAGGGAAGAAAGTGCAAGAGAGACGGCGGGAGATTGAGAGAATGAGTGTGAGTATCAAATAGAAAAAGAATGAAAGGAAGAAAAAGAGCAAAAGAGAAGTGGGATAGAGGTGGTGTGAGAAAGTGAAGTAATGAAGGGTTATATTGAAGGAGAGTGAGATAATAGATAGATAAATGGTAGATAGAGAGAGAGATAGATATAGGAGAATGATATGAGGGGGCGAGAGAATAGAATAGTGAGAAAAAAATGGAGAGTGAGAGAAATGAGAGCGAGAGTGATCAAGAAAGAGAGTATAGGAGATTGAGATAGAGAAAGTGTGAGAAGATATGGGTTTGAGAGAAAGGGAGCAAGGGGGGCAGAAGAGTTACAACGAAATTGAAGAGAGACAAAGGTAGGGAGAAAGGGAGAGAGAAAGCACGAGAGAAAAAGAGAGACAGGTGTCGGCATATTTTTAGGTTGTATTGTATTTTAAAAGGGGGTCGCCTAACAGAAGTTGTCGGCGAATTTAAATTTTAAATTTGATTTAAATATATATATAATTTAGAAAGTAGTATTTGACTTTGAAAATAATTTTAAATTTGAAAGTTTTAAGATATGAGATTAAACCGATCTCACATCCCAAATAGTTTATATAAATGAGCACCGCACCACAAACCGTGTATCTATCCCTAAGGATGAGACACACTCGCTCGAGGGTGGGGCTCGATCAAATAAACTAGAAGTTTTGTGACATCCGTTTGGTCCACGAACCAATTTTATAAGCCGACAAATTCCCCGCTTAATATGAAAGTATTAAACAGGGTTTATATTACTCGGGTTCTTTAAAATTCCCTATAAGGGCAAGCCCCTATAGTTAATTACATCTTAAGTGACGGGAATCACCTAAGAAAACTCTCGATAATAACCAATAATTCCGCTCTCAAGAATTTCAAAGTTTAAGGTTTTCAAAGATTGAATTTTGGAATTTCAATAGGGAATAGATCAAATTTGGAACATTTTTGTTTTGTGAATCCGAAGGAAGAAAGGTAGGAGGAATCACTGATTCGAAGTGAACTTCGGTAATTTCCCGACTATCCTATTGTTTGGCTTGAATTCAGGAAAGTCCTAATGTTTATTTAGTATTTCAATCTTGCCAATTTTAATTAATTAGGGCTTATATTTGTATGATAAAATCAAACAAATAGCTCTAGAAGATGTTAGGGTTTATTGTCGTATCGGACGACTACCTCGGAATCCTAAGACCGGTTAGGGCTTAATTTGCAATGCAAATGCCTAACAAAGAGGTTGAGGATTTATGTTGCATTAGAGCAAGCTACCTCGGAGTCCTATGGCTTTGTTGTTTAATTCTAAGAAAGTTTTGCTGAAGTAGGTTCAAGTTTTGTTGATGACGATGGCCGTGCTTGCCCACCATGCTCCAAGCTCCTTGTTGTTGCAGAGGTTTAGTTTTAGAAATTATAAATCGGGAGATGAGAAAAGTGTTTTGGTTTAGAGAAGTCTTAATTTCCAAGTGTTTTGTATTTTGATTAAAACAAATCTTAAAGTTGATTATAACGACACCGGTTAAGATCCCACGGTTCCATCCTTCCGGCATCATTATTTTTATCGGATTCACTTAGTCCGGATGAATTTGCTAAACTCAACCGAATGAGTTCCACACTTTCATTTAGACCGTGGGAAATCCCGTTAGCAACACGTAGGTTACATCATCCGAGGTATTCCCGATCATCCAACAGGACGTTTTAATTTAGTTGCAATTGTAGTTTTGTGTTCGTTTGTGATTAAATTTTGAGTTGTTTTATATTTTGAAATGTTGTGGCGGTGAATTTTATCTTGCAATGACTTTTAACTTAGTTTTGGTTTCAGTTTAGGGACTATCCTAAAGGTGTGGGTTTTCATGCAACAGCTTGTTTTATCATGCAAGAAAAGTAAAGTGCATCTGCAATAAAGCAAATTGCAGGGAAGTAAATTGCAAGAAAGTAAATTGTAATAAAATAAAAGCGTACCTGGAGGGTCTTCCCGTCATCCCAAGCTACACTTAAAACACAATTAGAATATTTAAGCAAGTTCCTAGGTAAAGCTAGGGGAAAGGTTATGGTTTTCTACCAAATTCCTAATCCTATAGCTAGTCATCTCCTATGACGTCTAGGTTCTTTGTGTTTTTGTTTGAGGACGATTTTCTTCATCAAAGAACAATTAAGTCCAATTGTTCTTATAAATATCCTATCATATTGAGGAAGTGCTTAAGAAGAATCTTAAACATCTTTTCAATATTTCTAGGATTGTTTTAAGTCCAAATGAATTTAATTATATAAATGAATCAATCGTCCGAGGTTTTCAAGTTTTGTTAACTCGCCGGTGAATTAAGACATTTGAATATTTTATGAGTGAAGTAGCACTTCATTTAATGTTTCATTTAGGAGTTATAATAATCAAAGCTTTCAAGGGTAAATTAGTATTCAAATGATTTGATTTAAGTTAAAGGGTTTAAATTTGGAATAGTGTTCAAGTTGCTTTACATTTATTTTGGATTCTTTATGTCTTAGGTGATGTTATATTTAATTCAACTTAATTTAATTGAGTTTTAATTTAGTTTAATATAGTTCAATTTAATTTGATTTGGTGTTTAATTAATTTGATTTGATTTAATTTTAATTTAATTATTTAATTTAATTTAATTTAATTTAATTTAATTTAATTATTTAATTTAATTTAATTTAATTTAATTTAATTTAATTTAATTGTTTAATTTAATTTAATTTAATTATTTAATTTAATTTTAATTTAATTTAATTTAATTTAATTTAAATTTAATTGTTTAATTTACTTTAATTTAATTATTTAATTTAATTATTTAATTTAATTTTAATTTATAATTTTAATTGAGATTTTAAGTCTTTTAATATTTTGAATTTGAATTATCATTTTAATTAAGAGTTGAATATTAATGAGATGATTAATTTAGGGATTTTTAAATTAAAGAATAAATCTCTTCCTAATAAATATCCCTTATTTTAATAATTCCAATTTATTATTCCTCCAAATTTAATCTATTATTTAATTAAAGTTTAATCATTTTAAAATTATTTAATGGGTTTCTACCCTTTAATTATTTAAATTTCAATCATCCAAACTAGATTAAGATCAAATATTTTACTTGTTGATTTTTTATTAAACCTAAAGTTTTAATTAAGGGTTAAAAGTTTAATTACCATTTTACCCCTTAAACTTAATAATTTCATAACTCACTAAATTAAACACAAATGAATTTGAAATTTTTATGAGACTTCACTCATATGTCAATAAAGACATGAGAGGAGAAAATGCGATTTTTATGTATTTAATTTATTTATATAATTATTTTTGGTGGAAAATAGAGATTTCCAAGGAAAATTTAATAACATGACCAAGAGAAAGTTTCTGTCCTTAAGAAAATTAGGGGACATTCCTAATGACCAGAGAAGCACTTGGACCAATTTTGGTGATTTTTTGAATTATATTATTTTTATTATAATTATTTTGAGTTTTGGAGTGTTAATTAATTTAAAAATAAAATAAATGTTGAAAAATGGATTTTATATTTTTCAAAAATCTCTCTGATATCAAGGAAACCAGAGAAACAAATTTTGCAATTTTCTGATTTTTTTATGATTTATTATAATTATTTTAGTGAAAATGCTAGAAAATACATTTTTTTTAATTTTAAAATTACCTTAAAACTTTAAAATTCAATATCTCACTAAATAGACCTAGGAAAAATGTGGGATTTGTTCCTAAGTGATTAAAATTCAAAATGTGACATTTTGGTGAATTTTATTATTTTTGTGATTTTTATTATTTTTTAATTATTAAAAATATTAAAATATTATTAAAAATCAACTTTTTCAGAAAGTTGAAATTTTAATTTTCTTAGATTCCCCTGATATCAGAGAGGCTCCAAAACCAATTTGGTGAATTTTTAAAAATTATTTTAAAAGTTATGAATTTTTAAAGTTTAAAATGGCTAAGTGACTTACTCAACCCAATTAGTGGGGCTAACCAAGTCCAATTGACCTCAAATTTTTATGGTGGATTCCTCTCGATCCTAAAGGTCAGTGGAGAATTAATTTCAAGTCAATTTGATGCCTGGTTAACTCTAATTAATTAAAGACCTATTTTGGGTGTTTAAGCCAATTAGGGTTAATCGAGTGAATTAACTCAAGTCCCATTTTTCCTAGAGTTCTCTGGTCATAAGGAACATCACCAAATTTTTCTAGAATTTATTTCACAACATGCTAATTTTTGGAATTAAAATACTCAAAACAGCAACATGCATTTGAAAAATAAATAACTTTTCACAGAGATGGCCTCCGACCTTGGAAAATTCGGGGAATGTTCCCAAGTTCAGAGGCTTCAAAGCCCTATGGTCTCATGCCATGGTGAATTGTATACATGCATGGAGAATTAAATGTATGCAGAGAGTAAATAAATTATAAAAAATAAAATACTTGATGAAATTAAATGATTTCTTTTCCACATTATTCTCCTCCGTTCACTCGAGCAAGAGGGTATTTTTATTTTATTTTTGTGATTTTTCTACACAAAGATATGGATTTTTAAAGTTTCGATATTTAATAAATACATTAAATACCCTATTTATCTACTTATCCACGCGGCGCCGACGAAACATCGGCGACTCCGAAGGGGTACGTGTCGCGCCGCGATTGGGCGCCGCCATCCGAGTCATCCGTCCCGGGCCCCGCGGTTCACGTAACATTCCCCGGTCCGGCGCAATCCGAATCGTCCGCTCGATACACGCGCGATCCAACGGCTCCTCGGTCATCGTCTACGACTGGTGTGCACCCGTGACCGTCAACCTTCTAACCCTAATTTCTCACTCGATTCTCAACGGATTTTCGTGTTCTTATGCTCTATGGATTCGTCTTGAAGAGACGAACACATCCATACGATAAACATGCATTTAAATTGACTCAAATTAAAATGAGAATCTCTGGAAGCTCGGGAAGAAGAGGGAGTCCATACCTTTGCTCGGAGAAGTGAAGCTTCGATCCGAGAGTTGTTACACCTTCGATTGGATCCTAGTAAGCTCCGGATGAAGTCTCTCGGTCCAGTGACTTGTCTAGGTTGGACTTCGACCACAGCCGATCACAAAGCTTGGAGGCCGGAACAACTGGGTGGCCTAGAGATGGGGCTTTCAGTGGGGAACTTCTCCTCTTGGTCCAGTGAAGGTGTAGGACCAATCAATTTTGGAATTGGCTCATCGTGAAGAAGTGTCCTGGTTTTTGGGCTAAAGTTTGAGCTCAAAATCGGGCTCGACTAGAGGGAATCGGGCTGGAATTCAGTGGGGATCAGGTGCTCTATGTGTGGAGAGTGATCTGGAGTGATTTTGGCAGAGTTTCCTTAAGGTTTCGTTTAGCACCCCCTTTGGCCGAGAGGGTGAGGGGTTTAAATAGGTATGGCTGGAGGCTCTCCAGGGGAGTTTAATGGTTGGGATCAGCTGCTCTGGTGAGGAGAAGAACAGCTGCAATGGCCATTTGGAGTGAGGCAGCTCAGCAAGGTGGAATTCTAAAATTTGGCTCCTCCCGAGGTTTCGGGCATGGTGTTTTCCGGCGACGGGTGGCCGGCCGGCCGTGGTCGGGTCACCCTCAAGCTCGGGTGGGTCGGGGCTGGAGGCTTGTGCGATCAATCGAGGTTTGACATGTGTAAAGGAGTTTGATTTAAATGGAATGGGAGAAGGCTCACTTTGGCTTGGTTTGGGTCAACCCACCATTTTGGGCTTGGTGCACCCTTCCAAGCTCTGATTTTGAGCTGAGGGAATCATTTAGGTCAGCTTAGAAGGAGTGGTGAAGTCTCCATCCATGATGAGATGGCTAAACATGGTTTAGTGTGTGACATGATTAAGGTAAAAAAGGGTTAAAGGAGGTTTAAGAAAGAACCCCCTCTTCTTGCCATAAATGGACTAATGACAAGTCAAAGCCCTCATGGCTTCATGTGGCTTGAGAATGGCTTGTTCATGGCTTCATTTGGCTTGGGAAAAGGTTGATTTGTTTCATGAAAAGGGTTTTAGAAATTTTTGACATTTAGGGGGTAATTTGACATGTGGCTTGATTTGGAATGGTTTAATTGATGATTTTGAAACTTAGGGGTGATTTTGATCAAATGGATGATGAGGGGAAGTGTCATGTGGACTTTAGGATGATTTGGGCTTTTAAAATTTAATGAAGATGGGCTTTTAAGAAGGTTTAAGGGAAGTGGGCTTTTAAGTTTAAGGATGTGTTCATGGATGGGAATTTTTGTAAAGAGGTTGGGCCAAATAATTGTTGGGTTTAGCTCATGGATGTGTCATGAGTGATTTGAAACAAATTTGGGGTGATTTGGATTTGAATTGGGTTGAATTTGGGTTAGGTTTGGGTTTAGGTCAAAAATGGGCCTTTTGACCTTGGGTTGAGTTTGAGTGGGACTTGGGTTCAAATTTTGGGCAAATAATGTTAGGGTTTTGTTTGTGGGAATGTTAAGGAAGATTTAGAAAATATTTGAGGTTAATTGGAGTTGAATTGGGTGAGTTTGGGTTAAGTTTGGGTCATGGGTCCAAATTGGGCTTTAAGGCCAAAAGTGAGATTGGATCCAAATGTCAATCAAATTGGACTTGGATTTGGTTTAAATTGGTATTGGGAATGTTTAATTGAAGTTTAGAATTGAATTGGGCCAGAATTTGGGTCAATTGGATAGGTTTGGTTTAACATTGGGTTCACTTTGGGTTAAAATGGGTCAATTTGGGGGTTTTGACAAAAATAGGGTAAATTGACAAAATTGGCCCATGGTGTAGTTGGACAAAATGAAATTGGGAATATTTAGGATTTTCTGGAATTTTCTGGGAATTTTCTAAATTTTTGGATTTTTGGGTCAAGAAGGGTATTTTGGGTATTTGGAGGGTATTGGGAGGTTTTCTTGGAATTTTTGGTATTTTTGGATATCGATGGTCAATTTGAGTGGTGTAGAAATGTTTGGGAATAATTTTGAAGAATTTTAGGTAACTTGGAAATTTTGCAAAAATTTGGGTTTCAAGGGTTTTGGGTAGTTTAGTAGGTGTAGGGCCCCGGGGGTCAAAAATTGAAAATTTGGGAAATTAAAGATTGAGTGAATCTAGGTGGAAAGAAATCATTTTGGTTGAGCCATGAAGCCATTTCAAGCCCATATGAGCCATGAAAGGACTCATTTGAGGCATTCACTATGTTGTTCCTAACCCTCTTAGCAAGGGCTCGGGGGTTAAGGACCATCCATGTGAATCACCTACATGAGTCGGGAGGTCGAAGTTGGGTATGGGTGTAGTTTTAGGAAGTGTGTGGAAATGTAGTGTGTAAGTGTAGTGTAAGTCGGCCCCTTCACTGGACCGGGCCACCTGAGGCGGTCCTAAGGCCAAAGAATCCTATAGGAACTCATCCTTTAAACTTCCACATTTGATTTCAACCCTCTAGGTGATTAGGGGTCTATAGTCAAGTTTGTGGAGTTTGCGGGGAGTTTAGAAGTGGTTTGAATTTCTAAAAGGCGGGTCCCAATTCTAGTCCTCTAAGATAGTCAAAGGAAAAGCCTAAGGCTAGATCCTAAGCACTAAAAAGAAGAAGGGAAGACCTCATCGAAAATGAGGTCAACAAATGGACCCCCGATAGGTGTGGTGAGCCGACGGAGCACACCGCGCGTATTGGTGTTGACCGAAGCGATAAAAAAAACCAACACAGATGTCCAAGTGACGAACTTAGGACGAAGTAGAAGAATTTCTGCTGGGGAGTGTCAAGTATATCTCTGGAACCGGAGATTCTTGAACTCTCGCTGGGGAAAGGAAAAGGAGGTAAATCCCAAATCACATGACCTGGGGAATTTCGATTTAGATTTTATTTTGTTTTAGATTTTTATGTGTGAGTTTAGATTTCAACTTGGAGAGTTTTTTTTTAGATTGAAGTTTTGTCAAAATTAATTTGAGGGATTTGATTTGAAATGAAAATTGGAGTTCGAGGTTTTAGATGTAACATCTCCAACCTCGAAAGAAAATTGAATTGATTAGATTGAATCGTTGCAATGAGAAGAGATCTCAGAGCAAAGTGGTGTTGGATGTAAAATCCTTAACCTCAGGAGTTTGATTTTTTTTGATGTATTTCATCGCAATAGGGAAAGAATCCTAAAGCAATGCAGTCTCGGATGTAAATCCTCAACCCAAAAGTTTGAATTTTGATGTATTTCATTGCAATAGGGAAAGAATCCTAAAGCAGTGCAGTTTCGGATGTAAATCCTCGACCTAAAAGTTTGAATTTTGATGTATTTCAGTGCAATAGGAAAAGAATCCTAAAGCAGTGCAGTCTTGGATGTGAAATCCTCGACCCAAAAGTGTTTGATTTGATGTATTTCAGTGCAATAGGAAAAGAATCCTAAAGCAGTGCAGTCTCGGATGTAAATCCTTGACCCAAAAGGTTTGAATTTGATGTATTTCAGTGCAATAGGAAAAGAATCCTAAAGCAGTGCAGTCTTGGATGTAAAATCCTCGACCCAAAAGAGTTTGATTTGATGTATTTCAGTGCAATAGGAAAAGAATCCTAAAGCGAATGCAGTCTTGGATGTAAAATCCTCGACCCAAAAGAGTTTGATTTTGATGTATTTCAAGTGCAATAGGAAAAGAATCCTAAAGCAGTGCAGTCTTGGATGTAAAATCCTCGACCCAAAAGAGTTTGATTTTGATGTATTTCAGTGCAATAGGAAAAGAATCCTAAAGCAGTGCAGTCTCGGATGTAAATCCTTGACCCAAAAGGTTTGAATTTGATGTATTTCAGTGCAATAGGAAAAGAATCCTAAAGCAGTGCAGTCTTGGATGTAAAATCCTCGACCCAAAAGTTTGAATTTGATGTATTTCAGTGCAATAGGAAAAGAATCCTAAAGCAGTGCAGTCTCGGATGTAAATCCTTGACCCAAAAGGTTTGAATTTGATGTATTTCAGTGCAATAGGAAAAGAATCCTAAAGCAGTGCAGTCTTGGATGTAAAATCCTCGACCCAAAAGAGTTTGATTTGATGTATTTCAGTGCAATAGGAAAAGAATCCTAAAGCAGTGCAGTCTTGGATGTAAAATCCTTGACCCAAAAGGTTTGAATTTGATGTATTTCAGTGCAATAGGAAAAGAATCCTAAAGCAGTGCAGTCTTGGATGTAAAATCCTTGACCCAAAAGGTTTGAATTTGATTGAGACTTGAAGCCTGGAAAAATTGAATTCGGAAATTTGGAAATTTGGAAGGATGAGTTTAAACTCGATTGAAATTTGATTTAAGATTTGATTTGAAATTTGGAAGATCAAGTTTGAAACTTGATCGAGATTGAGTTTGAAATTTGATTGAGAATTTGACTTGGAATTTGGAAAGATCAAATTTGAAATTTGATCGAGAGTGGATTTGAAATTTGATTGAGATTTGATTTGGAATTTGGAAAGATGAATTTGAAATTTGATTGAAAATTTGAAAGGATGGAATTTGAGATTTGTGTTGATTTCGTTTATCTTTTAATGATTTATTTTATTTTATCGTTTATTTAACGTTCATGTGAATTTGGTATTCGTCATTTTAGATTTTTCTTTTTTTTTTTTTAAATTTAACAGGAATGAAGTAGGATAAGATCAGGGAAGAGATTTTGATTTGAAAAAGAAAACAAGGAAAACTTAATTATCATGATTTTATTTATCTTAGCACATTTTATTATTTTTTTTAGGTTCGGACCCAATCATAAGTAATTACTTCACCCGTGTTTCTTAGGGATGAAGAATTCATTTCTTCGAAACATCGAGTAGCGTAATATTTTTTCAAGTATCGTCCGTTGATTGGAAGCATATGTCGTTCTCCCTGGCAATTCACTAGCCGGTAGGAACCTCCTGAGTATACTGCTTCAACCACAAACGATCCTTCCCAAGTGGGTTCAAATTTTCCTCCTATCTTGCGGTGTGCAAGAATAGGTCTCTTGAGAACGAGAACTAAGTCACCAATTTTGAAAGTTCTCGGGCGGACTCGCTTTGTCATGGGCTTGAACCATTTTAGCTTGGTATAGTTCTAAATTCGTTGCGCCGCAAGTCTTTTCCCTTCCAAGCTTTCTAATTCTTCGAGTCGTAGTCCGGCGTTTTCTTCGTCGTGATCTTGTTTGCAACCGCAATTTCGAGTGAAGGAAGCCGAACCTCTAAAGGTAACATCGCTCGGACCCATACACCGGAGCGTAAGGTGTAGCTTGAGTAGGAGTTCGAAGGTTGTCCGTAGGCCCATAAGGCTTCTAACAATTTCTCGTGCCAATTTCTCTTATTATCTTCCAAGGTTTTCTTTAAGATTTGAACGAGAGTTTTATTAAAAGCCTCGGCGAGGCCGTTTGCTCTTGGGTAGTAAATTGTCGAGTATCGCCAGCCGATTCCGTGTCTCCCGACAAAATTGTTGGTTTGTGTGCTTCCGAATGCCGACCCATTATCCGAGATGATCCCGCGCGGCACTCCGAAACGGTAGACAACTCGGTTCTTGAAAAACCGTAGCATGTGGTGTGCTTTCACTTCTCTAAGTGGAACTGCTCCGCCCACTTGGAAAAGTAATCTGTAGCCGCAAGAATGAAACGATGTCCTCTCGAAGATGGTGGTTCTATCGGACCCACTATATCTGTGCCCCAACATTCAAATGGCCACGACGCAATTGTCGGGTGTAGCACATTTGGAGGTTGGTGTAGAACCACTCCGTGCACTTGGCATTGATGACAGCTCTTGGCGATTTTCATGCGATCGGTCATCATCGAGGGCCGTAGTACCCTAGTCTTTTAATTTTCATTTTCATCTTTGGACCCGATCGGTGAGCGCCACAGAGTCCCGAATGTACCTCTTTAACAATTTCACGGGCCTCGGACCCGCTTAGGCACCTTAGCCACATTTGATCAAAAGACCTTCGTATAATGTGTTGTTTATTAATGCGTAGGACGCAGTTCTTTTCTTGATCCGATGGGCCGCCGACCTATCATCCGGTAGTTTTCCCGTTTGCGGTGTAGTTCATCAATAGCCGTCGCCAATCTTCCGTGTTTTCCGTCACCGCTGCAACCGATTCTTTTTCTTCTTCCGATTTGTGTATCATGTCTATGTCAAGCCGTGATAGGACTCGACGTCCGTGAACCGACACTTCCACCGATTCATCTTGCAACATGTGCAAATTCTTTTGCGAGACGGGCTAAAGCATCTGCTAAAGCATTCTCTTTCTAGGAATTTTGTAGATTGTCACATTTGGAATCTGTTCCAACATGTCGTATGGCATATTGGAAGTATTGTTCGAGTCTTGGCTTTAGAATTCCGTATCGTCCAGCGATCCGTTGAATGATTAACCGTGAATCCCCGTAGATGTTGATGTCCGTTATCCCCATTTGAATGGTTAATTCCAATCCCGTTATGAGGGCTTCGTATTCTCGCTTCGTTGTTTGTACACGGTTCCGTCAAGTGGTAGGAGTATCTTAACATCCCCCGCTCCGGTGTTATAAAGATTAGCCCGATTCCCGCCTTACCGGCACTATCACTTGCGATTCTTCGTTCTTTGTGTGCCGAAGATGCTCCGTCGAAATATAATTCCCAACGTCGATCGTCGTGGTCTTCTAAGTTCATTATTTGTTCATCCGGTAGATCGTCATCGAGAGGAGATTCGGCCGGCAAAGGGTGTGCCGCGAGGAAGTCCGCTAAGACTTGTCCCTTTACGGCACGCGAGGCACGAAAGTTATATCGAATTGCAATAATATCATCGACCATCCGGCAAGTCCGTCGGAAAGTGTTGGACGAGTCATGAAGTATTGCAATGGATTAAACTTCGAAATCAAGTTGACCTTATGAGAAAGCATGTAGTGCCTGAGCTTTTGAGCGGCGAAGATCAGGGCCAAACAATGCTTTTCAATTGCGGGATACCTTACTTCCGTCGGAAGTAAACGATGGCTTAAGTAGTAAAGAGCATTTTCTTTACCCTCATCATTGACCCAGGCTAACGAGGCTCCGAGAGAGTCATCTAAAGCCGCGGTGTAAAGTATCGCGGTCTACCCGAGACTCGGGGCTGCTAAGACAGGAGGTGTCATTAAATATTGTTTAATGTCTTCGAAGGCCTTCCGGCATTTCTCTTCCCAAATAAATTTGGCGTCCTTTTTAACTAGTGCCGAGAAAGGCCGACACCTACTCGACGTGCTTGAGATAAAGCGTCGAAGATATGCCGACTTCCCTTGAAAAGATCGTAGTTGTTTTAAGGTTTTGGGAGGCGGCATTTCTAAGATGGCTTTAATCTTCTCCGGGTCGATTTCAATTCCACGATGTCGGACAACGAATCCTAAGAATTTCCCGGAGGTGACGCCGAAGGCGCATTTTAAGGGATTCATCTTAAGGTTAAATTGTCTTAATCGTTCGAAAACAATTCTCAAATCATACAGGTGGTTTTCCTTTACTTTGCTTTTGATGACGACATCGTCCACGTAGCACTCGACTTGATTGTGGATGAGATCATCAAAAATTCTTGTCATTGCTCTTTGGTAGGTTGCTCTCGCGTTCTTCGATCCGAATGGCATCACCGTATAGCAAAATACTCCGATCGGCGTTCGAATGCTGTAAGCTTTTCATCTTCCGGAGCCATTTTTATCCGGTTGTATCCCGAAGATCCATCCATGAATGAGAATATTTTATGTGTCGAAGCAATATCGATCATCGGCTCTGGAATCGGTAGAGGGAATTCATCTTTTGGACATGCCTTGTTTAAATCTCTCGAAGTCCACACAAATTCGATCCGACCAATCTTCTTCTCGATCGGCACCACATTGGCTAGCCAAGTCGGGTATTGTTCTTCACGGACAAATTTAGCGTCTATTAGCTTTTTAACTTCGGCTATAACTTGTTGTTCGATTTCTAAACGCATTCTTCCGGGACCTTGTCCGATCGGAACGAAGTAGGATCCACTCTTAGCTTATGGACCGCAACCTCTGGAGCTAATCCCGGCATTTCATCGTAGCTCCAAGCAAAACGAGTCTTTAAATTCCATTAATAACTTGATTATTTCTTTGGAGTCTTCTTTGTTGAGTAAGGAGCTAACAAAGGTAGGTCTAGGCTCTTCGCTAGTACCTAAGTTAACTTCCATTAACTCATCTATCGTGGATTTAATTTCTTCTTCGAATTCGGTGGAGCGTCTCCAATTTGTAAATCTTCGAGTTCGTCCGTAGTTTCCATGCAGTTTTCATTGGACTTGCAAGTGACAACTAAGCAAAATTCGAGTATCGTCAACTGACCCTACTGTGCTGAATCCGAGTCCATACTTTGAATTGGGAGGACGACCGGAGTTATTCCATAACTTTTCAAAATGTTGTGATTGGCCTCTTGTCCATTGTCGAGGTAAGAAACCACGTTGAATTAAATTTTGAACACAGGGAGAGTACCACTCAAAAGGTAATTCCATTAATTCTGATGAAGTGACATCTTCGAATTGTACATTATTTTCGGCTTTGGAGGAAGAAGCACCGCGGTAGAATTTGATCGGCTTTGCACCGTCACTACGTACCTCTTTGACCTCCATACCCTCGATCTTATTAGAATGGATCGGAGTTAGGGTCATAGTATGTACGTAGTGGTTAATCTTCTCGTACATTGATTTGCATTCTTCGTTCTTTTCATCTTCGAGGGAGATCTTGTATTGCGGCTTCTTTCGACTTATTGTTGCTGCTTCTTGCTTGATTTCTTTTTCTTCTTCAGAACTATCATCCCAATCAACATTGATGGTTGGTTTCCTCTGTCCAATTGTCCTAGCGTCTCTACCACGACCTCGTCCCCGGCCTCGACCTCGGATGCGAGTTGTGGAGAAACCTTCACCATCTCGCCGGAAGGGAGTGGTGAGTGACTCGTTGGACTAGAACTTCAGGTTCTTCGTTGTCCCGAACTTTCTTTGCTTTATTTGTTACGGTATCTCCGGAGAAGATTGTTTTCTTTGGCGGTGCATAATAAGCCGCATCTTCATGGATCCCAATCTCATGTACGGAGAATGGTTGTAAGTCGCCTTTGATGCACTCGTTCCCCTCCATCGTAATATTTGATGCACCGATGCGGAGATGATGGTACCATCCTGTTTTCATGTATCCATGGTCGGCCCAGTAGAGCGTTGATCGACGTTTCTGAATCGATTATATGAAATTTCGCGGTTGTCTTTGCTAAGTCACCGGTTTTCATTAGTAACGTTATTGACCCGAGGGCTCTTTCTCCTTTCTGGTTGAATCCTCTTAATAACATTTTGTCGGCCTCGAGCTCACGAGCATCAATTTCCAAGTATGCTAGTGTTCGAAGACTCATTATATTGATTGATGCTCCTGGATCCACCAATACTCCGGAGAGCGTAAACTTCCCAATTGTAACTGAAATGTACAACGGTCGGTTGTGATCCGTCGTCCCAAGTAGTAGGTCATTGTCCGTGAAGGTAACACCTCGTCGTTCCTTTAATGAGCAAACCTCATCTAAGGAATCTCCGGCCATTTGTGCTAAGCAAATTTCCGGATCAAGTAAGGCCTTGATCGAGCTTCCCTCATCTCCTTTGATAAGATGAGAGCATCGTAAATGCTCGGCTTGGCCGGTAGTTTCCTAAGATGGGCTAAGCACGTTGTAGTCCACTTTATTCTCATGCGTCTCGGCTTCTTCTCGAATGGGTATTTCTTCTGTCAGGGTTGGTTCTTCTTGAACAACCACCGCTTTCCTTTGTCTTTTGGACCCATTCTCGGAGGTAGAATTCTTCCACTTCTTAAGTTGACTTCGTAATTTCTTCGAATCTAGTGTTGAGTTTGTCGGTGTCTCCTCCTCGAATCGGAATGATCGGCTCTCCTGGATTATCTTCCAAATCCGAAGGTTCTAACTCTATCGTAATCGGAGCTCCTCGAAAATCACGGATAGATCCGTTGCTTGTTGAACTCTCGTAGCCTCCTTGATGGATGCCTTCTTCGTCATTTTGATCGTCGAGATCTTGTATGATTTGAGAATTGTTGTTGGTATCGAAATTGACGCCCGGATTGTCGCTAGTTACGTAATCGTTAGAAACAGTCAAAACGTAGCCAACGCCATCACCCTTATCATTATATGATCCCACCGAAGTGAGCAGATAATCATACAAAATCAGAGGTTCGAGGGATTTCTCCCCCGAATCGGAAACAACTATCCTAGGATAAGCAGCCCCTAGTCTAGCCTTAGGAATCTCGGTCCCCTCTTCTTCATCAATTTTCTTCTTCTCTTCGATTGTCTCCTGTCGAGGTGGTTCTTCTATCGCAAGTGATAGTACCGGCTTAACGGGTCTCGAACTCTGAATTGAAGCTCGCACCGAAGCGGTTCGGATGTTATCTAAAATCTTCTTCGAAGACCTTGTCCAGGCGGTAGTCCATCCATCGTTGGTTGCATATGGGTCTATTGGAATGACGGGATCGGTTGAGATAACATTGATGGAACCTCCTTTCTGGGGTTCCTTCATGTACTCCTTCGGGATTGTTATATTTCCTTTCCGAAGGTTGTCGTTGAGCCAACTTTTGAAGGTAATGCGGTCTTCATCTTGTGCCCAAGCATCCGATGGTAGGGGCAAAAGTTGGGATCACCTTTCTTGTTGACTTCCTCCGGTCTTTTGGGCTCGGCAGCTGGAAATCTGGAGTTTTCATTAAGCTACGGAACATCTTCGGATCTGCTTCATTTTTGAACGGATATTCTCTCGCTCGAAGCTCCCTCAATGCACGTTGCGGACGAGACGGTTGTTCATACTCGCGGAGACGACCGATAGCCGGATCGGGGTTGCCGGTAATTTTGTTGTGGTTGCTTGCGGCAGCTTCGGTGGTATTTGCATCGGTTGTTTGCCTTTGTCAACCGCTCGCAACGATCCCCGATTTCTTCTCGAAGGTCTTCACCGGCTTCGCTTGTCGAGTCTTGTCGGCAAAACTTAATTGCTTCGCCTCTTCTTGCAAGCTTCCGGCCTTGCTTAACAACTTCTCAAAAGTCTTAATAGTGAATCCCTCGAGGAGAAGTGCTATCGGGCCGTGAATGCTTTTAAGCAAGATGCCGATCGCATGTTGTTCTTGCAGTTGTGGTTCACACTTCATGCTTAAATTCCTCCATCGAAGTATGTAATCCACTAGAGTTTCATTCGGCCTTTGTTTCTCTACCACTAAATCACCTATAATGATGTGGTGCCGAGCTCCGCAAATCGCTTAATGAAGAGACTCTCTAGCTCGAGAATGTCTTCGCGGAACCGTTGGGTAATTCCGCATACCGGTCGAAGGCGATTCTCGACGGACTCGCTAACGAACTGTCGGAAGAGTAGCGCATCGCTCCCGCCGGCATTGCAACAACTGGCACGAAAGTGTGCAACATGCTGTCGGGGGTTCCCGGTTCCGTCGAAGGTCTTAAACAGAGGTGGTACGAAGCCTTTCGGGTATTGGACAGCGTCGAATTCTTCCGGGTAAGGTCTACCCGTCCGAATGGATGTCCCGCTCTTCGATTGTGCTAAGGCTTCTCGCACCTGCTGTTCTACCAAGTTCTTGATATCCTTTTCAGGGATCATACTTTGTGCTGTATCCTTTTTCAGCTGGTCATCCCCATTGACGGATGTAATCTCCTTTCCTCCGTCTACGATGTGAATGACTTCTGGGGGTGTCTCTCTATGTGGTTGTACTTGACTCGGAGAGTGGCCGCAGCTATGGCCATCTCTTCCATCCTCTTCGCCATTTGAGCGATCGTGTCGTCCTTTTCCCCGAAGCCGTCTCTTCATCGCTCCGGCTCCTCTCTTCTGCAGCTGCAGGAGCACCTCGAGGAGCCGATGAAGCTCGTGTCTCAACCATGTTGATTTCTGCATATTCATTGTCCTTGAATTCCGATGAGTCGATCTCATCTCCGAACTTTTCTTCTCTTTCTTTTGCCAACCGTCGGATGTCGGTTCTCAACTTTTTCATGGCATCTTCTAGTGGAGCTTTCTGTGTATCTTTGTGGTTGTCATGCGATGGTTGCCGGTCCTTTTTTCACGAGTCCCCTTCATCGCGAGTAGCACTTTCTTCGATTCCGACCTCCGGCGAGACTTTCTCTCTCGAGTCGCTGTTTCAATCTCAATCGCCCCGTAGTGGGACGCCACACCATCCTTCTAGCAGCAGAAGGTCTATGACCAGATGGTCCATCGGCCAAATGCTGGAAGGTGGTATCCTCCCTAATCTGTAATCCTGATACTACGACAGGCGGGCTAGCCTTCATTCTCTTGCTTGGCTTTTCTATCATGACGGCGGGTTCTACTCGGGGCCCAAGACGGGATTTGACTGGCACCCGTCCTATCCTTCGTAGAATTTCCGACACGGGGCAGTTTTCCTTCTTTGCTAGCTTTTCTACCAAAGTTTGCAGTCGAGCAAACGGCGTAGTTCTAGTTCTTTTCTTGCGGCTATTGTTGTAGTATGCGGGCTGTGGTAATGTGGCAGCAATCTTGCGAACATTCTCTTCATCCTCTGCGGCGGAGAGGGGATGGAACCTGCTTCCTCCCAAAAGTGGTATGTAGTCGAGCGGTGGTGTATATTCGGTAGCGGTGTATATTCCGGCAACTGCGGAATTTCCTCCGAGAAGGCAATCTCGGCAGCTCGGCTTCCCTGGCGATCCTTCTATTTCTATTTCTTCTTTGGGTCTTTGTCAGCGACGGAATCTTCGAACTGGACCCGATTTCGAAGACAGAAGATCTTACAGGAAGATCCGTACCCTCGACGGTAACAGGTTTATCATAGTTCTAGATTTCTTTCCCCTTTGATTTGGCAGAAGTCGGGGTAGGTGCGGAAACAACTAGACCGGTGGGGGTAGTCGAACGGTCCTCCTGCGGACAGCAGTACTCCTCCTAGTCGGGACCCTTTGCAGGGGAGGAAACTCTTGGGTCGACCTAAGGTTGAACTCAAGCAGTGGTTCCTCAGCTTCAGATACCTTGTTCGTCAGTGCAAAGAGGGAGACGTCGGTGACCTTGATGTTCGTGTTTTCGAATCCCTGTCCAAATCGGATGACCCCATTGTCGGGCAGCTCATCCTTATAGACAGCGAAGTCCAGTCCGTTGGTGAAGGAGAAAATCAGTTTCGGGGCTTCCATTTCTGCAGGGTAGATTCGGTTGTCGGTCCCAAGTTATGCTTCTTTTCTTCGGGACGAAAAGAAAGGAATTGAAAAGAGTCCGAACTCATTCTTTGTTCATGTATTTATAAAAAAGAATCATTTGTTAAAAGAATCACTTATTAGAGGGTTTGTTTATTTAGAACGGAATGTTCAAAGGTGTAGAGAAGGTAAGGAATCCGATTCAGAAAGGAAAAGAAAGTCTTAAGCAAGACTTTCCGACTCGAAGGATCATTCCTAAACTAACACCTATTGGGGGTCCACCCCACCTCAGAAATGAGGTAAAAGGATCTCGGAACCTCTCCGTTTAGGGGTGTCTAAATAGTGGCTCCTAAATCCGAGAGAATGTTGGCTATACTCATTCAAGATAGAAATGAACATAGTATTCCAACGGAAAGAAGGGTAGTTTGATCCACTAAGGACATGAATGCACTACCGATTTTTGAAAGCAGAATTATTTGATTATAATGGAGAGAGGAATTTTCCCCAGCGGAGTCGCCAGAAATTGTCGGCATATTTTTAGGTTGTATTGTATTTTAAAAGGGGGTCGCCTAACAGAAGTTGTCGGCGAATTTAAATTTTAAATTTGATTTAAATATATATATAATTTAGAAAGTAGTATTTGACTTTGAAAATAATTTTAAATTTGAAAGTTTTAAGATATGAGATTAAACCGATCTCACATCCCAAATAGTTTATATAAATGAGCACCGCACCACAAACCGTGTATCTATCCCTAAGGATAGACACACTCGCTCGAGGGTGGGGCTCGATCAAATAAACTAGAAGTTTTGTGACATCCGTTTGGTCTGCGAACCAATTTTATAAGCCGACAAATTCCCTCGCTTAATATGAAAGTATTAAACAGGGTTTATATTACCCGGGTTCTTTAAAATTCCCTATAAGGGCAAGCCCCATAGTTAATTACATCTTAAGTGACGGGAATCACCTAAGAAAACTCTCGATAATAATCAATAATTCTGCTCTCAATAATTTCAAAGTTTATGGTTTTCAAAGATTGAATTTTGGAATTTCAATAGGAATAGATCAAATTTGGAACATTTTTGTTTTGTGAATCCGAAGGAAGAAAGGTAGGAGGAATCACCGATTCGAAGTGAACTTCGGTAATTTCCCGACTATCCTATTGTTTGGCTTGAATTCGGGAAAGTCCTAATGTTTATTTAGTATTTCAATCTTGCCAATTTTAATTAATTAGGGCTTATATTTGTATGATAAAATCAAACAAATAGCCTAGAAGATGTGAGGGTTTATTGTCGTATCGGACGACTACCTCGGAATCCTAAGACCGGTTAGGGCTTAATTTGCAATGCAAATGCCTAACAAAGAGGTTGAGGATTTATGTTGCATTAGGCAAGCTACCTCGGAGTCCTATGGCTTTGTTGTTTAATTCTAAGAAAGTTTCTGTCAAGTAGGTTCAAGTTTTGTTGATGACGATGGCCGTGCTTGCCCACCATGCTCCAAGCTCCTTGTTGTTGCGAAGTTTAGTTTTAGAAATTATAAATCGGGAGATGAGAAAAGTGTTTTGGTTTAGAGAAGTCTTAATTTCCAAGTGTTTTGTATTTTGATTAAAACAAATCTTAAAGTTGATTATAACGACACCGGTTAAGATCCCACGGTTCCATCCTTCCGGCATCATTATTTTTATCGGATTCACTTAGTCCGGATGAATTTGCTAAACTCAACCGAATGAGTTCCACACTTTCATTTAGACCGTGGGAAATCCCGTTAGCAACACGTAGGTTACATCATCCGAGGTATTCCCGATCATCCAACGAGGACGTTTTAATTTAGTTGCAATTGTAGTTTTGCGTTCGTTTGTGATTAAATTTTGAGTTGTTTTATATTTTGAAATGTTGTGGCGGTGAATTTTATCTTGCAATGACTTTTAACTTAGTTTTGGTTTCAATTTTAGGGACTATCCTAAAGGTGTGGGTTTTCATGCAACAGTTGTTTTATCATGCAAGAAAAGTAAAGTGCATCTGCAATAAAGCAAATTGCAGGGAAGTAAATTGCAAGAAAGTAAATTGCAATAAAATAAAAGCGTACCTGGAGGGTCTTCCCGTCATCCCAAGCTACACTTAAAACACAATTAGAATATTTAAGCAAGTTCCTAGGTAAAGCTAGGGGAAAGGTTATGGTTTTCTACCAAATTCCTAATCCTATAGCTAATCATCTCCTATGACGTCTAGGTTCTTTGTGTTTTTGTTTGAGGACGATTTTCTTCATCAAAGAACAATTAAGTCCAATTGTTCTTATAAATATCCTATCATATTGAGGAAGTGCTTAAGAAGAATCTTAAACATCTTTTCAATATTTCTAGGATTGTTTTAAGTCCAAATGAATTTAATTATATAAATGAATCAATCGTCCGAGGTTTTCAAGTTTTGTTAACTTGCCCAGTGAATTAAGACATTTGAATATCTTATGAGTGAAGTAGCACTTCATTTAATGTTTCATTTAGGAGTTATAATAATCAAAGCTTTCAAGGGTAAATTAGTATTCAAATGATTTGATTTAAGTTAAAGGGTTTAAATTTGGAATAGTGTTCAAGTTGCTTTACATTTATTTTGGATTCTTTATGTCTTAGGTGATGTTATATTTAATTCAACTTAATTTAATTGAGTTTTAATTTAGTTTAATATAGTTCAATTTAATTTGATTTGGTGTTTAATTAATTTGATTTGATTTAATTTTAATTTAATTATTTAATTTAATTTAATTTAATTTAATTATTTAATTTAATTTAATTTAATTTAATTTAATTTAATTTAATTGTTTAATTTAATTTAATTTAATTATTTAATTTAATTTTAATTTAATTTTAATTTAATTTAATTTAATTTAATTTTAATTTAATTGTTTAATTTACTTTAATTTAATTATTTAATTTAATTTTAATTTATAATTTTAATTGAGATTTTAAGTCTTTTAATATTTTGAATTTGAATTATCATTTTAATTAAGAGTTGAATATTAATGAGATGATTAATTTAGGGATTTTTAAATTAAAGAATAAATCTCTTCCTAATAAATATCCCTTATTTTAATAATTCCAATTTATTATTCCTCCAAATTTAATCTATTATTTAATTAAAGTTTAATCATTTTAAAATTATTTAATGGGTTTCTACCCTTTAATTATTTAAATTTCAATCATCCAAACCAGATTAAGATCAAATATTTTACTTGTTGATTTTTTATTAAACCTAAAGTTTTAATTAAGGGTTAAAAGTTTAATTACCATTTTACCCCTTAAACTTAATAATTTCATAACTCACTAAATTGAACACAAATGAATTTGAAATTTTTATGAGACTTCACTCATATGTTAATAAAGACATGAGAGGAGAAAATGCGATCTTTCTGTATTTAATTTATTTATATAATTATTTTTGGTGGAAAATAGAGATTTCCAAGGAAAATTTAATAACATGACCAAGAGAAAGTTTCTGTCCTTAAGAAAATTAGGGGACATTCCTAATGACCAGAGAAGCACTTGGACCAATTTTGGTGATTTTTTGAATTATATTATTTTTATTATAATTATTTTGAGTTTTGGAGTGTTAATTAATTTAAAAATAAAATAAACGTTGAAAAATGGATTTTATATTTTTCAAAAATCTCTCTGATATCAAGGAAACCAGAGAAACAAATTTTGCAATTTTCTGATTTTTTTATGATTTATTATAATTATTTTAGTGAAAATGCTAGAAAATACATTTTTTTTAATTTTAAAATTACCTTAAAACTTTAAAATTCAATATCTCACTAAATAGACCTAGGAAAAATGTGAGATTTGTTCCTAAGTGATTAAAATTCAAAATGTGACATTTTGGTGAATTTTATTATTTTTGTGATTTTTATTATTTTTTAATTATTAAAAATATTAAAATATTATTAAAAATCAACTTTTTCAGAAAGTTGAAATTTTAATTTTCTTAGATTCCCCTGATATCAGAGAGGCTCCAAAACCAATTTGGTGAATTTTTAAAAAGTATTTTAAAAGTTATGAATTTTTAAAGTTTAAAATGGCTAAGTGACTTACTCAACCCAATTAGTGGGGCTAACCAAGTCCAATTGACCTCAAATTTTTATGGTGGATTCCTCTGATCCTAAAGGCCAGTGGAGAATTGATTTCAAGTCAATTTGATGCCTGGTTAACTCTAATTAATTAAAGACCTATTTTGGGTGTTTAAGCCAATTAGGGTTAATCTGAGTGAATTAACTCAAGTCCCATTTTTCCTAGAGTTCTCTGGTCATAAGGAACATCACCAAATTTTTCTAGAATTTATTTCACAACATGCTAATTTTTGGAATTAAAATACTCAAAACAGCAACATGCATTTGAAAAATAAATAACTTTTCACAGAGATGGCCTCTGACCTTGGAAAATTCAGGGAATGTTCCCAAGTTCAGAGGCTTCAAAAGCCCTATGGTCTCATGCCATGGTGAATTGTATACATGCATGGAGAATTAAATGTATGCAGAGAGTAAATAAATTATAAAAAATAAAATACTTGATGAAATTAAATGATTTCTTTTCCACATTATTCTCCTCTGTTCACCGAGCAAGAGGGTATTTTTATTTTATTTTTGTGATTTTTCTACACAAAGATATGGATTTTTAAAGTTTCGATATTTAATAAATACATTAAATACCCTATTTATCTACTTATCCACGCGGCGCCAGCGAAACATCGGCAGCTCCGAAGGGGTACGTGTCGCGCTGTGATTGGGCGCCGCCATCTGAGTCATCCGTCCCGGGCCCCGCGGTTCACGTAACATTCCCTGGTCCGGCGCAATCTGAATCGTCCGCTCGATACACGCGCGATCCAACGGCTCCTGGTCATCGTCTACGACTGGTGTGCACCCGTGACCGTCAACCTTCTAACCCAAATTTCTCACTCGATTCTCAACGGATTTTCGTGTTCTTATGCTCTATGGATTTGTCTTGAAGAGACGAACACATCCATACGGTAAACATGCATTTAAATTGACTCAAATTAAAATGAGAATCTCTGGAAGCTCGGGAAGAAGAGGGAGACCATACCTTTGCTCAAAGAAGTGAAGCTTCGATCTGAGAGTTGTTACACCTTCGATTGGATCCTAGTAAGCTCCAGATGAAGTCTCCTGGTCTGGTGACTTGTCTAGGTTGGACTTCGACCACAGCCGATCACAAAGCTTGGAGGCTGGAACAACTGGGTGGCCTAGAGATGGGGCTTTCAGTGGGGAACTTCTCCTCTTGGTCCAGTGAAGGTGTAGGACCAATCAATTTGGGAATTGGCTCACTGTGAAGAAGTGTCCTGGTTTTTGGGCTTAATTTGAGCTCAAAATTGGGCTCAGCTAGAGGGAATCGGGGCTGGAATTCAGTGGGGATCAGGTGCTCTATGTGTGGAGAGTGATCTGGAGTGATTTTGGCAGAGTTTCCTTAAGGTTTCGTTTAGCACCCCCTTTGGCCGAGAGGGTGAGGGGTTTAAATAGGCATGGTTGGAGGCTCTCCAGGGGAGTTTAATGGTTGGGATCAGCTGCTCTGGTGAGGAGAAGAACAGCTGCAATGGCCATTTGGAGTGAGGCGGCTCGACGAAGGTGGAATTCCAAAATTTGGCTCCTCCCAAGGTTTCGGGCATGGTGTTTTCCGGCGATCGGGTGGCCGGCCGGCCGAGGTCAGGTCACCCTCGAAGCTCGGGTGGGTCGTGGCTGGAGGCTTGTGCGATAAGTGAGGTTTGACATGTGTAAAGGAGTTTGATTTAAATGGAATGGGAGAAGGCTCACTTTGGCTTGGTTTGGGTCAACCCACCATTTTGGGCTTGGTGCACCCTTCCAAGCTCTGATTTTGAGCTGAGGGAATCATTTAGGTCAGCTTAGAAGGAGTGGTGAAGTCTCCATCCATGATGAGGTGGCTAAACATGGTTTAGTGTGTGACATGATTAAGGTAAAAAAGGGTTAAAGGAGGTTTAAGAAAGAACCCCCTCTTCTTTCCATAAATGGACTAATGACAAGTCAAAGCCCTCATGGCTTCATGTGGCTTGAGAATGGCTTTTTCATGGCTTCATTTGGCTTGGGAAAAGGTTGATTTGTTTCATGAAAAGGGTTTTAGAAATTTTTGACATTTAGGGGGTAATTTGACATGTGGCTTGATTTGGAATGGTTTAAT
>JAKZJZ010001784.1:0-24662 GCA_022702705.1 Papilionanthe hookeriana x Papilionanthe teres
AAAAAGGATACAACACAAAGTATGATCCCCGAAAAGGATATCAAGAACTTGGTAGAACAGCAGGTGCGAGAAGCCCTAGCACAATCGAAGAACGGGACATCTATTCGGACGGGTAGACCTTACCCGGAAGAATTCGACGCTGTCCAATACCCGAAGGGCTTCGTACCACCTCTGTTTAAGACCTTCGACGGAACCGGGAACCCCCGACAGCATGTTGCACACTTTCGTGCCAGTTGTTGCAATGCCGGCGGGAGCGATGCGCTACTCTTCCGACAGTTCGTTAGCAGTCTGTCAGGAATCGCCTTCGACTGGTATGCAGAATTACCCAACGGATCTGTAAAGACATTCTCAGAGCTAGAGAGCCTCTTCATTAAGCGATTTGCCGGAGCTCAGCACCACATCACTATAGGTGATTTAGTGGTAGAGAAACAAAGGCCGAATGAAACTTTGGTGGATTACATACTTCGATGGAGAAACTTAAGCATGAAGTGTGAACCACAACTGCAAGAACAACATGCAGTCGGCATCTTGCTTAAAAGCATTCACGGCCCGATAAGCACTTCTCCTCAAGGGATTCACTATTAAGACTTTTGAGAAGTTGTTAAGCAAGGCCGGAAGCTTGCAAGAAGAGGCGAAGCAATTAAGTTTGCTCGAAGCAAGACTGACAAGCGTAGCCGGTGAAGACTTTCGAAAGAAATGCGGGGTCGTTGCGAGCGGATTAAAGGCAAACAACCGTCATGCAAATACCACTGTAACGGCCGCGACGAACCACAACAAAATTACCAAAGCAACCCTGGTCCGGATATCGGTCGTCTCCGCGAGTATGAACAACCGTCTCGTCCGCAACGTACATTGAGGGAGCTTCGAAGCAGGAGAATATCCGTTCAAAAATGAAGCGAGCATCAAGGATGTTCCGTAGCTTAATGAAAACTCCAGATTTCCAGCTGCAGAGCCCAAAAGACCGAGAGGAAGTCAACAAGAAAGGTGATCCCAACTTTTGCCCCTACCATCGGATGCTTGGGCACAAGATAGAAGACTCGCATTACCTTCAAAAGTTCGCTCAACGACAACCTTCTGAAAGGAAATATAACAATCCCGAAGGAGTACATGAAGGAACCCCGGAAAGGAGGTTCCGTCAATGTTATCTCAACCGATCCCGTCATTCCGATAGATCCCTATGCAATCGACGATGGATGGACTACCGCCCGGACGAGATCTTCGAAGAAGATTTTAGACAACATCCGAACCGCTTCGTGCGAGCTTCAATTCGAGTTCGAGACCCGTTAAGCCGAGTACTCATCACTTGCGATGGAGGAACCACCTCGACAGAGAAAATCGAAGAGAAGAAAGAAAATCGACGAAGAAGAGGGGACCGAGATTCCTAAGGCTAGACTAGGGGCCGCTTATCCTAGGATAGTTGTTTCCGATTCGGGGAGAAATCCTCGAACCTCCGATTTTGTATGATTATCTCGCTCACTTCGGTGGGATCATATAATGATAAGGGTGATGGCGTTGGCTACGTTTTGACCGTTTCTAACGATTACGTAACTAGCGACAATCCGGGCGTCGATTTCGATACCAACAACAATTCTCAAATCATACATGATCTCGACGATCAAAATGACGAAGAAGGCATCCATCAAGGAGGCTACGAGAGTTCAACAAGCAACGGATCTATCTGTGAGTTTCGAGGAGCTCCAGATTACAATAGAGTTAGAGCCTTCGGATTTGGAAGATAATCCGAAGAGCCGCTCATTCCGATTCGGGAGGAGACACCGACAAACTCAATACTAGATTCGAAGAAATTGCGAAGTCAACTTGAGAAGTGGAAGAGTTTTACCTCCAAGAACGGGTCCAAAAGACAAAGGAAAGCGTGTGGTTGTTCAAGAAGAACCAACCCCAGCAGAAGACATACCCATTCGAGAAGAAGCCGAGACACAGGAGAACAAAGTGGACTACAACGTGCTAGCCCATCTTAGGAAACTACCGCCAAACCGAGCATTTACGATGCTCTCATCTTATCAAAGGAGATGAGGGAAGCTCCGATCAAGGCCTTACTTGATCCGGAAATTACAAGCTCAAATGGCCTGAGATTCCTTGGATGAGGTTTGCTCGTTAAAGGAACGACGAGGTGTCACCTTCGCGTACAATGACCTACTACTTGGGACAGCGGATCACAACCGACCGTTGTACATTTCGGCTATAATCGGGAAGTTTACGCTCTCCGCAGTATTGGTGGATCCGGGAGCATCAATCAATATAATGAGTCTTCGAACACTAGCATACTTGAAATCGATGCTCGTGAGCTCGAGGCCGACAAAATGTTATTAAGAGGATTCAACCGTAAAGGAGAAAGAGCCCTCGAGTCAATAACGCTACCGATGAAGACCGGTGATTTAGCAAAGACAACCGCAAAATTTCATATAATCGATTCGAAACGTCGTTCAACGCTCTACCTGGCCGACCATGGATACATGAAAACAGGATGGTACCATCATCTCGCATCGGTGCATCAAATATTACGATGGAGGGGAACAGAGTGCATCAAAGGAGACTTACAACCATTCTCCGTACATGAAATTGGAATCCATGAAGATGCAACTTATTATGCACCGCCAAAGAAAACAATCTTCTCCAGGAGATACCGTAACAAATAAAGCAAAGAAAGTTCGAGACAACGAAGAACCTGAAGTTCTAGTCCAACAGCCACTCACCACTCCCTTCCGCGAGATGGTGAAGGTTTCTCCACAACTCGCATCCGAGGTCGAGGCCGGGACGAGGCCGTGGTAGAGACACTAGGACAATCGGACGAAGAAACCAACCATCAATGTTGATCGGGATGATAGTTCTGAAGAAGAAAAAGAAATCAAGCAAGAAGCAAGCAACAATAAGTCGAAAGAAGCCGCAATACAAGATCTCCTCGAAGATGAAAAGAACGAAGAATACAAATCAATGTACGAGAAGATTAACCACTACGTACATACTATGACCCTAACTCCGATCCATTCTAATAAGATCGAGGGTATGGAGGTCAAAGAGGTACGTAGTGACGCGTGCAAAGCCGATCAAATTCTACCGTGGTGCTTCTTCCTCCAAAACCGAAAATAATGTACAATTCGAAGATGTCACTTCATCGAATTAATGGAATTACCTTTTGAGTGGTACTCTCCCGTGTTCAAAATTTAATTCAACGTGGTTTCTTACCTCGACAATGCGACAAGAGGCCAATCACAACATTTTGAAAAGTTATGGAATAACTCCGATCGTCCTCCCAATTCAAAGTATGGACTCGGATTCGGCACAGTAGGGTCGGCTGACGATATCGAATTTTGCTTGGTTGTCACTTGCAAGTCCAATGAAAACTGCATGGAAACTACGTACGAACTCGAAGATTTACAAATGGAGACGCTCCACTAGAATTCGAAGAAGAAATCAAATCTACGATAGATGAGTTAACGGAAGTTAACTTGGGTACTAGCGAAGAGCCCAGACCTACCTTTGTTAGCTCCTTACTCAATAAAGAAGACTCCGAAGAAATAATCAAGTTATTAATGGAATTTAAAGACTCGTTTTGCTTGGAGCTACGATGAAATGCCAGGATTAGCTCCGGAGGTTGCGATACCACAAGCTAGAGTGGATCCTACCTCGTTCCAGCGGACAAGGTCCCGTAAGAATGCGTTTAGAAATCGAACAACAAGTTATAGCCGAAGTTAAAAAGCTAATAGACGCTAAATTTGTCCGTGAAGAACAATACCCGACCCGGTTAGCCAATGTGGTGCCAATCGAGAAAGAAGAATGGTCGGATCGGAATTTGTGTGGACTTCAGAGATTTAAACAAGGCATGTCCAAAAGATGAATTTCCTCTACCGATCCCAGAATTAATGATCGATATTGCTTCGACACATGAAATATTCTCATTCATGGATGGATCTTCAGGATACAACCAGATAAAAATGGCTCTGGAAGATGAAAAGCTTACAAGCATTCGTAACGCCGATCGGAGTATTTTGTTACACGGTGATGCCATTCGGACCGAAGAACGCAGGAGCAACTTACCAAAGAGCAATGACAAGAATTTTTGATGATCTCATCCACAATCAAGTCGAGTGCTACGTGGACGATGTCGTCATCAAAAGCAAAGTAAAGGAAAACCACTCGTATGATTTGAGAATTGTTTTCGAACGATTAAGACAATTTAACCTTAAGATGAATCCCTTAAAATGCGCTTCTAGCGCCACCTCCGGAAATTCTTAGGATTCGTTGTCCGACATCGTGGAATTGAAATCGACCCGAGAAGATTAAAGCCATCTTAGAAATGCCGCCTCCCAAAACCTTAAAACAACTACGATCTTTTCAAGAGAAGCCGGCATATCTTCGACGCTTTATCTCAAACTCCGTCGTAGGTGTCGGCCTTTCTCGGCACTAGTTAAAAAGGACGCCAAATTTATTTGGGAAGAGAAATGCCGAAGGCCTTCGAAGACATTAAACAATATTTAATGACACCTCCCGTCTTAGCGACCCTGAGCCTCAGTGTAGACCGTCGATACTTTACACCGCGGCTCTAGACGACTCCTCGAGCCCCGTTAGCCGTGTCAATGATGAGGGTAAAGAAAATGCTCTTTACTACTTAAGCCGTCGTTTACTTCCGACGGAGGTAAGGTATCCCGCAATTGAAAGCATTGTTTGGCCCCGATCTTCGCCGCTCAAAAGCTCGTGCATTACATGCTTTCTCATAAGGTCAACCTGATCTCGAAGTTTAATCCATTGCAATACTCGATGACTCGTCCAACACTTTCCGCGCAGACTTGCCGGATGGTCAATGATATTATCGCAATTCGATATAACTTTCGTGCCTCACGCGTGCCGTAAAGGGACAAGTCTTAGCAGACTTCCTGCAAAGACACCCTTCTGCCTGGCCGACTCTCCTCTCAATGACGATCCGCCGGATGAACAAATAATGAGCCTAGAAGACCCCGATGATCGACGTTGGGAATTGTATTTCGACGGAGCATCTTCAAGACACAAAGACGAAGAATCGCAAGTGATAGTGCCTTGCAAGGCGGGAATCGGGCTAATCTTTATAACACCGGAGCGGGGGATGTTAAGATACTCCTACCACTCGACGGAACCGTGTACAAACAACGAAGCAGTAATACGAAGCCCTCATAACGGGATTGGAATTAACCATTCAAATTGGGGATAACAGACATCAACATCTACGGGGATTCACAGTTAATCATTCAACGTATCGCCGGACAATACGAATTTTTAAACCAAGACTCGAACAAGACTTCCAGAGTATGCCATACGAATCGTTGGAACAGCATTCCAAATGTGACAATCTACAAAATTCTAGAAAAGAGAATGCTTTAGCAGATGCTTTAGCCCGTCTCGCAAAAGAATTTGCTCGTTCGCAAGATGAATCGATGGAAGTGTCGGTTCACGGACGTCGAGTCCTATCACAGCCGACATAGACACAGTACACAAATCGACGAAAAGAAAAAGAATCGATTGCCGTAGTGACGAGAAAACACAGAAGATTGGCGACGACCATTGATGGACTACTCGAAAACGGAAAGCTACCGGACGATAGGTCGGCTGGCCCATCGGATCAAGAAAAGAACTCGTCCTACGCATTAATAAACAACACATTATACGTAAGGTCTTTTGATCAAATGTGGCTAAGGTGCCTAAGCGGGTCCGAGGCCCGTGAAATTGTTAAAGAGGTGCATTCAGACTCCGTGGCGCTCACCGGTCCGGGTCCAAAGATGAAAATGAAAATTAAAAGACTAGGGTACTACTCGGCCCTCGATGATGACCGATCGCATGAAAATCGCCAAGAGCCGTCACCAATGCCAAGTGCACGGAGTGGTTCTACATCAACCTCCGAATGTGCTACACCCGACAATTGCGTCGTGGCCATTTGAATGTCGGGGCACGGATATAGTGGGTCCGATAGAACCACCATCTTCAAAAGGACATCGTTTCATTCTTGCGGCTACGGATTACTTTTCCGATGCGGGCGGCGGCCCACTTAGAGAAGTGAAAGCACACCACGTGCTATGCGCTTTTCAAGAACCAAGTTGTCTACCGTTTCGGAGTGCCGCGCAGATCATCTCGTATAATGGGTCAGCATTCGAAGCACACAAATCAACAATTTTGTCGGGAGACACGGAATCGACCGGCGATACTCAACAATTTACTACCCAAGAGCAAACGGCCTCGCCGAGGCTTTTAATAAAACTCTCGTTCAAATCTTAAAGAAAACCTCGACGATAATAAGAGAAATCGGCACGAGAAATTGTTAGAAGCCTTATGGCCTACCTGACAACCTTCGAACCCCTACTCAAGCTACACCTTACGCTCCGGTGTATGGGTCCGAGGCGAGTGTTACCTTTAGAGGTTCGGCTTCCTTCACTCGGAATTGCAATCGTAAATAAGATCACGACGAAGAAAACGCCGCATTACGACTCGAAGAATTAGAAAGCTTGGAAGGGAAAAGACTTGCAGCGCAATGGAATTTAGAACTATATCAAGCTAAGATGGTTCAAACCCATGACAAGCCGGGTCCGCCCAAGAACCTTCAAAGTTGGTGACTTAGTTCTCGTTCTCAAGAGACCTATTCTCGCACACCGCAAGATGGGAGGAAAATTTGAACCCACTTGGGAAGGACCGTTTGTGGTTGAAGCAAGATACTCGGGAGGTTCCTACAAGGCTAGTGAATTGCCAGGGAGAACGACATATGCTTCCGATCAACGGACGATACTTGAAAAAATATTACGCTACGTGATGTTTCGAAGGAATGAATTCTTCATCCCTAAGAAACACGGGTGAAGTAATTACTTGTGATTGGGTCCGAACCCAAAAATAATAAAATGTGCTAAGATAAATAAAATCATGATAATTAAGTTTTCCTTGTTTCCTTTTTCAAATCAAGATCTCTTTCCGGATCTTATCCTACTTCATTCCCGTTAAATTTCAAAATATAAGAATAATGAAAAAATGTATCTTTAATAAACATTTTCTTAATGTTCTTGTTCTTAGTACGACCCACCGATCCTTTTCCTTGTCTTTTCGCAGGAAATGTCGAACGGGCGGTCGGTCTTGAACTTTAAGAATGGCGTAAGCCTTGCACTCGATGAAAAGAGGGTGAAAGATGGAGCGATAATCGAGATCGACTCGCGATTTCGCACCAGCGAGCCTACAGCACGAGGAAAGTGACTGGGTCCCGCTAACCGAGAAGAACTACCCGGCAGACAAGTGATGAAAGTGGGTGGCCCAAGCCACCAATCCAACAACAAGAAAAGAAAAGCAAACACCGAAGAAGACAAGAAAATGAAGTCCGTAGTCACTACAAAGGAGGGCGAGGCTTGTCAGCCGCCGCGCCCGCGGAGATGCAAGAAGTTCGGAGGGCTACTCTCGCGCCACGCAACGAAGAAATAAGAATCGCCGCATCCGTAAAATGTTAACAAAACTAGCCGCGGACCAGCAGCGATGAGACACAATTGCTAATGCCAAGCACATACATTTCAAGGACACCGGTTCACCGGGAACTCGAAAAAGGAGGCCGACTCCTAGAATAACGAAAGAACCGGTGGAAATCTCCGGAAGATCGGAAGAAAGAAGGCTACCACGCCACCGGATAGAACCACCAGCGAAGTGCATGACCTTGTTGCGGAAGCAACCCGGGGATGTCCCGACAGCATCATCCCCGAGGAGCCGAGGTATGCGAGGGAACGTGAAGGGATTGAACCATATATCCCACAATACGTCACAAGGCCTCGCCATCCGCAGATCATTCCGAATACGAGCCGGAGAGGATGCGGAATGTTGAAAAGAAAACTTTCGAATACTTCGAGAGAATTAAAGGAAGAAGAATCAACATACTGAAGGCCTCGAGCTACACACCGACGTATTCTCGCAGTATGAACAACGAAGAAATCGTGGACCGTATCCGGGATCCGAAAAGAATGGGCCGAGCGAGCCGCCCGAGGGAAAACACATACTCGAACCCCGGAGATGGATGCCGTGGAAAGGAAGAATCACAATACAATGCGGATGCTCGCTACAACTTCGTCGAAGACAGGAAGGGAAACCCACCGGGGATACTTCGTCATGGGCAAGTAGATCCGATGCCATTAGTTATCAAGAGAATGGTGAAAAGATTGATAACATGGAGGGTACCGCGCCAGATTGCATACCCAATAGCCGCATTATCAACATCTACAAACAGGGTGACCGCATACCCCCACATATCGATCACCACGACTTCGTCGACCTTCTCGCACGCCTCTTTCTTGAATGAGTGCAACATCATGTTCGGATCCGACCTCCGGATAGCGAGCCCGGGTGAGTTCCGAGGGCCAAGAAAGATACCTTTACCGGTGGGTTCCGTCATGATACCGCAAGGTAACGGAGCGTATATCGCAAAGCATTGCATACCAGAGTGCCAGTGGAGCGAATCTCGCTACTTTCGTGGAGGATGGACGACAAAGAAATACCTTACCATTTCCAACCGGATCCGTAGCTAGAGAACCTCCGCCTTACGAGCCGTGAGTTACATGGGAAATATCACACCTCCAATGTACATCCAGCTGGCATCCTCGCCAAGGATGGCTTGGAAGGTGATGTTATTGACCATGTACCTCACTATTCAGACATGGATTTTTGACAGATGATTCTTTCTATGGATCAACAAAGATCATACACAGCCCGTTTTGAGTCTACATGGATTGTATGAAATATATTCCAGATCGAGTTGTATGATATATTTTCAACATGATTGGAATGAAAGTGACCATGTCACGTTTTTGGCCTTCACCTCTTTTGTGCAAATTGATTGGGAAACGCCATTAAAGTTAAATGAACTTCGAACAAAGAACATAAAAGAAATAAAAAAAGAGAATAAAAGAAAACTTTCTAAAAAAAAAATCTAAAAATGACAAACACTAAGTTCACATGAACATTAAATAAACAATAAAATAAAATTTGAACCATTAAAAGACAAACGAAATCAACATGAATGATAAATCAAATCACAAAGCAAATTCTCAATCAAATTTCAAATTCAATCTTTCCAAATTCTGAATCAAATTCCATCCTTCCAAACTTCAAAATCAAATTCCATCTTTCCAAATTCTGAATCAAATTCCATCCTTCCAAATTCCAAATCAAATTCTCAATCAAAATCTAAATCCAATCTCGATCAAGTTTCAAACTTGATCTTTCAAATTTCAAATCAAATCTTAAATCAAATTTCAATCGAGTTCAAACTCATCCCTCCAAATTCAAATTCAATCTTTCCGGATTCTAAATCTCTATCAAATCTCAAATCCGATCTTCTAGATCTCAAATCAAATCTCATTCAAAAAATTCAAATTCAAACTCTTTTGAGTCGAGGATTTTACATCCAAGATCGCACCGCTTTAGGATCCTTTTCCTATCGCACCGAAATACACCAAAATTCAAGACTTTTGGGTCGAGGATTTTACATCCAAGACCGCACCGCTTTAGGATCCTTTTCCTATCGCACCGAAATACATCAAAATTCAAAACTTTTGGGTCGAGGATTTTACATCCAAGACCGCACCGCTTTAGGATTCTCTTCCTATCGCACCGAAATACATCAAAATTCAAAACTTTTGGGTCGAGGATTTTACATCCAAGACCGCACCGCTTTAGGATTCTCTTCCTATCGCACCGAAATACATCAAAATTCAAACTTTCGAGTCGAGGATTTTACATCCAAGACCGCACTCGCTTTAGGATTCTCTTCCTATCGCATCGAAATACATCAAAATTCAAATTTTCGAGTCGAGGATTTTACATCCAAGACCGCACCGCTTTAGGATTCTCTTCCTATTGCACCGAAATACATCAAAATTCAACTTTTGGGTCGAGGATTTTACATCCAAGACCGCATTGCTTTAGGATCTTTTCCCTATCGCAATGAAATACATCAAATCGAAATCAAACTCTCGAGGTTAAGGATTTTACATCCAACACCACTTTGCTTCCGAGATATCTTCTCGTTGCAACGGTTCAATCTAATCAATTCAATCTTCTTTCGAGGTTGGAGATGTTACATCTAAAACCTCAAAATCCTAATTTTCATTTCAAATCAAATCCCTCAAATTAATTTCGACAAAACTTCAATCTAAATTGAAATTCCAAACTAAAATTTAAACTCACACATCAAAACATAAATCGAAGCAAAATAAAATCTAAATCGAAATTCCTCGCATCATGTGATTTGGGATTTACCTCCTTTTCCTTTCCCTGCCGAGAGTTCAAGAAATCTCCGGCTCCGCAGATATACTTGACACTCCCCAGCAGAACTCTTCTACTTCGTCCCAAGTTCGTCACTTGACATCCGTGTTGGTTTTGTTGATCGCTCGGCCAACACCAATACGCGCGGTGTGCTCCGTCACCACCACACCTATTGGGGTCCATTTGTTGACCTCATTTTCGATGAGGTCTTCCCTTCTTCTTTTTAGTGCTTAGGATCTAGCCTCAGGCTTTTCCTTCGACTATCTTAGAGGACTAGAATCGGGACCCGCCTTTTAGAAATTCAAACCACTTCTAAACTCCCCGCAAACTCCACAAACTCGACTATAGACCCCTAATCACCTAGAGGGTTGAAATCAAATATGGAAGTTTAAAGGATGAGTTCCTATAGGACTCTTCGGCCTTAGGATCGCCTCACGCGGCCCGGTCCGGTGAAGGGGCCGACTTACACACACATTACACTTATACACTACACTTACACACTACATTTCCACACACTTCCTAAAACCACACCCATACCCAACTTGACCTCCCGACTCATGTAGGTGATTCACATGGATGGTCCTTAACCCCTAAGCCCTCGGCTAAGAGGTTAGGAACAACATAGTGAATGCCTCAAATGAGTCCTCTCATGGCTCATATGGGCTTGAAATGGCTTCATGGCTCAACCAAAATGATTTCTTTCCACCTAAATTCACCCAATCTTCAATTTCCCAAATTTTCAATTTTTGATCCCCGAGACCCTACACCTACTAAACCTACCCAAAACCCTTGAATTACCCAAATTTTTGCAAAATCTCCAAATTACCTAAAATCTTCCAAAATCAATCCCAAACACCTCCACATCACTCAAATTGATCATCCATACCCAAAAATACCAAAAATCCCAAGAAAACCCCCCAATACCCTCCAAATACCCAAAATACCCTTCTTGGCCTAAAAATCCAAAAATTCAGAAAATTCCCAGAAAATTCCAGAAAATCCCAAATATTCCCAATTTCATTTTGTCCAACTACACCATGGGCCAATTTTGTCAATTTACCCTACTTTTGTCAAAACCCCCAAATTGACCCATTTTAACCCAAAGTGGACCCAATGTCAAACCAAACATACCCAATTGACCCCAATTTTGGTCCAATTCAATTCTAAACTTCAATTCAACATTCCCAATACCAATTTAGACCAAATCCAAGTCCAATTTGATTGACATTTGGATCCAATTTCACTTTGGGCCTTAAAGCCCAAATTTGGACCCATGACCCAAACTCAGCCCAAACTAACCCAATTCAACTCCAATTAACCCCAAATCTTTTCTAAACCTTCCTTAACATCCTCATAAACAAAACACTAACATGATTTGCCCAAGATTTTGACCCAAACCCCACTCAAATTCAACCCAAAATCAAAAGCCCAATTTTCACCTAAACCCAAATCTAACCCAAATAGGCCCAAACCTCAAAATTAAAACCCAACCAAAGCCAAAACCTCTTTGAAACACTCCCATAAACATTTCTTAATATTTATTTTACATCAATTTCAACCCTAGCCCAACATTGGCCCAAGTTAGCCCAATTCGACCTACATCGGCCCATTCACCAAAAGAATTCAAATCCAACCCAATTCAAGTCCAAACTACCCCAAATTTGCTTCAAGTCACTCATGACACATCCATGAGCTAAACCCAATAATTATTTGGCCCAACCTCTTTACAAAATTTCATCCCAAAATCCATTTTAAAATTCAAGAGCCCACTTTCCTAATCCATCTTAAAAGCCCATCTAAAACCCTTTCAAAAAAGCCCAAAATTCTTCCAAGGCCCATATGACATTTCCCCTCATCATATTTTCAATTAAAATCATCCCTAAGTCCTAAATTCATCATCAAATAATTCCAAATCAAGCCTCATGCCAAATCACCCCTAAATACCAAAATTTTCCTTAAATCCATTTCCATGAAATTGACTTTACTTTTCCCAAGCCAAATGGAGCCATGGAGCCATGCATAAGCCATATGCAAGCCATGAGAGCCTCTTTACATGTCACCATGCCATTTTGGGCAAAAGGAGGAGGCTCTTTCCTTAATTCCTAAAGGTGATTAACCACTTCCATGTTTCCACTAAACCATGCTTAAGCCTAATCGTGCTTGGATGGTGACTCGACCCTACTGATTATGCCGAGCCAAATCACTTTTCCTCAGCCAAAACCAGGCCTTGGGTGGTGCACCTAGCCCAAATGGGTGGGTTGACCCATTTAGGTTCAAATCTAGCCATGCCCCATTCCACTTTGGATCAAAGCCTTTACACATGTCCATGGCCAATTGATTGCACAAACCTCCAGCCCCGACCCACCGACCTCGAGGGTGACCCATGCTCGGCCGGCCGGCCACCGAGCCGCCGGAAAACACCATGGCCGAGAGCTCACATGTGAGCCAACATTGAAATTCTCACTCGCCGAGCCGCCCCATCCCTAGTGGTCACCATGGCCGATCTTCTCCTCACCGGAGCACTCGATCCCAAGCCCTAACTCTCCCCGGAGGCCCCCACCAGCCTCTATTTAAACTCCACCCCTCTCGGCCATGAGGGGAGCCAAGCACAAACCCCGCCGAAACTCGCCAAAATTGTTCCAAACCCTTCACCATCCTGTAGAGCGTTGATCCCCAGGTGTCAATTTGCCCTAATCCCCACCAACGCAGCCCAATTTCTCAACCGAAATTCCACCCAAAACCAGGACACTTTGCCACGATGAGCCAATCCTCAAATCGACCGGTCCTACACCTTCACCGGACCAAGAGGAGAAGTTTCCCACCGAAAGCCCCATCTCCAAGCCACCCGCATTGCTCCAAGCCTCCAAGCTTTGTGGATCGACCGTGGTCACTTTCATAATGAGCAATTCACTGCACCAGGAGACTTCATCCGGAGCTCACTGGGACCCAATCGAAGGTGCAACAACTCTCGGATCGAAGCCACACTTCTCCGAGCTAAGGTATGAGTTAACTATCCATCCCGAGCTTCCGGAGATTCTCCATTTCAAATGCCTTAGTTTCAATGCATGTTAGCCGTATAGATGTGTTCGTCTCTTCAAGACGAATCCATAGAGTATAAGAACATGAAAATCCATCGAGAATCGAGCGAGATCTAGGGATTTAGTGTGGACTCGCCCTCGGGCGAGAACACTGGGGACGATGAACGGATGCCGTCCATTCGATACACGCGCGCACGGACGGCCAGGATCGCGTCTGGACTGAGAGACGCGTACGAGAACCGCGGGGCCCGGCCGCCGACTCGGATGGCGGCGTCGAATGGGAGCGCGACACGCGGCGTTTCGGAGCCTGCCGAGGTCGACGCGGCGCCGCGTGGATAAATAGAAAATTAGTGGTATTTTCTTATTTATTTAATTCCCTAAACTTCAAAAATCCATATCTTTGTGTAGAAAAATCACAAAAATAAAATAAAAATACCCTCTCGCTCTGATGAATGTAGGAGAATAATGTGGAAAAGAAATCATTTAATTTCATTAAGTATTTTATTTTTTATAATTTATTTACTCTCTCGCATACATTTAATTCTCCATGCATGTATACAATTCACCATGGCATGAGACCATAGGGCTTAAGCCTCCGAACTTGGGAACATTCCCCGAATTTTCCAAGGTCGGAGGCCATCTCCGTGAAAAGTTATTTATTTTTCAAATGCATGTTGCTGTTTTGAGTATTTTAATTCCAAAAATTAGCATGTTGTGAAATAAATTCTAGAAATATTTGGTGATGTTCCTTATGACTCGGAGAACTCTAGGAAAAATAGGACTTGAGTTAATTCACTCGTATTAACCCTAATCGGCTTAAACACCTAAAATAGGTCTTTAATTAATTAGAGTTAACCAGGCATCAAATTGACTTGAAATCAATTCTCCACTGACCTTTAGGATCAGAGGAATCCACCATAAAAATTTGAAGTCAATTGGACTTGGTTAGCCCCACTAATTGGGTCGATTAAGCCACTTAGCCATTTTAAACTTTAAAAATTCATAACTTTTAAAATATTTTTTTAAAATTCACCAAATTGGTTTTGGAGCCTCTCTGATATCAGGGGAACCCAAGAAAATTAAAATTTCAATTTTCTAAAAAAGTTGATTTTTAATAATATTTTAATATTTTTAATAATTAAAAAATAATAAAAATCACAAAAATAATAAAATTCACCAAAATGTCACATTTTGAATTTTAATCACTTAGGAACAAATCCCACATTTTTCCTAAGTCTATTTAGTGAGATATTAAATTTTAAAGCCCTAGGGTAATTTTAAAATTAAAAAAAAATGTATTTTCTAGCATTTTCACTAAAATAATGATTATAAATCATAGAAAAATCAAAAAATTGCAAAATTTGATTCTCTGGTTTCCTTGATATCAGAGAGATTTTTGAAAAATATAAAATCCATTTTTCAACATTTATCTTATTTTTAAATTAATTAACACTCCAAAACTCAAAATAATTATAATAAAAATAATATAATTCAAAAAATCACCAAAATTGGTCCAAGTGCTTCTCTGGTCATTAGGAATGTCCCCTAATTTTCTTAAGGACAGAAACTTTTCCCTTGGTCATGTTATCAAATTTTCCTTGAAAATCTCTATTTTCTACCAAAAATAATTATATAAATAAATTAAATACAGAAAAATCACATTTTCTCCTCTCATGTCTTTATTGACATATGAGTAAAGTCACATAAAAATTTCAAGTTCATTTGAGTTCAATTTAGTGAGTTATGAAATTATTAAGCTTAAAGGGTAAAATGGTAATTAAAATCCTTAATCCTTAATTAAAACTTTAGGTTTAATAAAAAGTCAACAAGTAAAATATTTGATCTTAATCTGATTTGGATGATTGAAATTTAAATAATTAAAGGGTAGAAACTCATTAAATAATTTTAAAAATGATTAAACCTTAATTAAATAATGGATTAAATTTGGAAGAATAATAAAATCGGAATTATTAAAATAAGTGATCTTTATTAGGAAGAGATTTATTCTTTAATTTAAAAAATCCCTAAATTAATTATATCAACTAATACTCAATTTTTAATTAAAATGATAACTCAAATTTAAAATATTAAAAGACTTAATTTCAGTTAAAATTAAAAATAAAGTAAATTAAAGATAAATTAAATTAAGATTAAATTTAAAAATTAAGATTAAATTAAATTTAATAATTAAATTAAATTAAATTAAACAATTAAATTAAATTAATTAAAATTAAATTAAATTAAATAATTAAATTAAATTAAATAATTAAACAATTAAATTAAATTAATTAAAATTAAATTAAATTAAATCAAACAATTAAATTAAATTAAATTAAAATTAAATTAAACAATTAAATTAAATTAAATTAAATAATTAAAATTAAATTAAATTAAATTAAATAATTAAATTAAATTAAATTAAAAAATTAAATTAAATTAAATAATTAAATTAAATTAAATTAAATTAAATTAAATTAAATAATTAAATTAAAGTTAAATCAAATCAAATTAATTAAACATCAAATCAAATTAAATTAAATTAAACTAAATATAAAGCAACTTCAACACTATTCCAAATTTAAACCCTTTAACTTAAATCAAATCATTTCAATACTAATTTACCCTCGAAAGCTTTCGATTATTAGTAACTCCTAAATGAAACATTAAATGGAGTGTTACTTTACTCATAGGATATTCAAATGTCCTAGTTCACTCGAGCAAGTTAACAAGACTTAAAACCTCTGACGATCGATTCATTTATATAATTAAATTCATTCTGACTTAAAATAATTCTAGAAATATCGAAAAGATGTTTAAGATCCTTCTTAAGCACTTCCTCAATATGATAGTGATATTTTAAGAACAATCGAATTCGATTATTCTTTGATGAAGAAAATCGTCCTTAAACCAAAAACACAAAGAACCTGAGACGTCATAGAGAAATGACTAGCCATAGTGATTAGGAATTTGGTAGAAAACCATAACCTTTCCCTTACCTTTACCTAGAACTCGCTTAAATATGCTAATTGTGTTTTAAGTGCAGTTGGATGACTGGAAGACCCTCCGTGTACGCTTTTATTTTATTTTATTGCAATTTACTTTCTTGCAATTTACTTTATTGCAAATGCATTTATTTTTCTTGCATGATAAACAACCGTTGCATGAAAACCCACACCTTTAGGATAGTCCCTAAAACTAAAACCAAAACTAAGTTAAAAGTCATCGCAAGATAAAATTCACCGCCACAACATTTCAAAAGATAAAACAACTCAAAATTTAATCACAAACGTAACACAAAACTACAATTGCAACTAAATTAAAACGTCCCGTTGGATGATCGGAATACCTCTGATGATGTAACCTACGTGTTGCTAACGGGATTTCCCACGGTCTAAATGAAAGTGTGGAACTCATTCAATTGAGTTTAGCAAATTCATCCGGACTAAGTGAATCCGATAAAAATAATGATGCCGAAGGATGGAACCGCGGGATCTTAACCGGTGTCGTTATAATCAACTTTAAGATTTGTTTTAATTAAAACGTAAAAAACACTTGGAAAATTAAGATTTCTCTAAACCAAAATACTTTTCTCATCCCCCGATTTATGGTTTCTAAAACTAAACCTCCGCAACAACAAGGAACTTGGAGCACGGTGGCAAGACGGCCATCGTCGTCAACAAAACTCGAACCTACTTCAAAGAAACTCTTCTTAGAATTAAAACAACAAAGCCATAGGATTTCGAGGTAGCTTGTCTAAGTGCAACATAAATCCTCAACTCTTCGTTAGTGCATTTGCATTGCAAATTAAGCCCTAACCTGGTCTTAGGATTCCGAGGTAGTCGTCCGATACGACATAAACCCTCACATTTTCTAAAGCTATTTGTTTGATTTTATCATACAAATATAAGCCCTAATTAATTAAAATTGACAAGATTGAAATACTAAATAAACATTAGGACTTTCCTAAATTCAAGCCAAACGATAGGATAGTCGGGAAATTATCGAAGTTCACTTCGAATCAGTGATTTCTCCTACCTTTCTTCCTTTGGATTCACAAAACAAAATGTTCCAAAAATTTGATCCATTCCCTATTGAAACTTCAAAATTCAATCTTTGAAAACCTTAAACTTCGAAATTCTTGAGAGCAGAATCATCGATTATTATCGAGAGTTTTCTTAGGTGATTCCCGTCACTTAAGATGTAATTAACTATAGGGGCTTGCCCTTATAGGGAATTTTAAAGAACCTGTGTAATATAAACCCCGTTTAATGTTTTCATATTAAGCAGGGAAACTTGTCGGCTTATAAAATTGGTTCGTGCACCAAACGGATGTCACTAATCTTCTAGTTTATTTAATCAAGCCCCACCATCAAGCAAGTGTGTCTATCCTTAGTGATGGATACACGGCTTGTGGTGCGGTGCTCGTTTATATAAACTATTCGGGATGCGAGGTCTGGCTTAATCTCATATCTTAAAACCTTCAAGTTTAAAAATTATTTTCAAAATCAAATACTACTTTTCAAATTATTTATTTTAATTAAATTAAAAATTCGCCGACAGATTTCTGTTAGGCGACCCCTCTTCAAAATAAAACACGACCTAAAAATATGCCGACAATGCTCTGTCAGAAATAACGGTGATCTCATCATTGTTATCCAAAGTGGGAAACATATCAGTAGGATCCAGGGGTTTCCATGGTAAAAGTACTTTTTCCCAAGCCTCATAAGAAACTTGGTACTGACTGCATAAAGCAAATATAGTCGATGGGTGTCCAAGTCCATACACTGACCCATGCACAATTAATCCCATACGTGACTTTACTATTATTGATCCAACATCGATAGGTAATCCAATTTGAATACAATCGTTTAAAATAGCGCATTCCTTTGAAACTTTATTTACTCTCATGGTAGGTAATAATTTTGATGATATAAAGAAATATCAGTGCTTTGAAACAGGGTTTAGAAGTGATGCAGAAAAACTGACATACCCGTCTTCTCGTAACTCCCAATCATCTGGTTCTTCGGTCAAGTATCTGTAGATCTCATTCATATTGTATCTTGAAGGCACAAAGTTGGAATAATGACAAACAGAGGTATTCTCTATAGAAAATAATTCATTTACCCTTGAAGGAGTAAATGTTACCCATCTTCCTCTGACGTACACATTTCCATTGTTGATCGCATGTAAATTAGAGTAAAACTCTTTAACTACTGGTATAACTACTTCGGATGTTGTATACCAAAATACCTCCCAATGCCGCTGTGCGATCATTTCTTCGATTTTTGTAGTAGAATTCTCTACGCCTCTATTGATGAAACCTCTTTCTTTGATAAGTCTTTTCTTCATCAAGCCTTTGTTGAAGATTCGCTGTGCCTCCGAACTGATGAATTTTCTCCGGTTGAAAACTTCAGTTTTTGTGGTTTCTAGGAATTTGGAGGCCATTTTGGATGGAATGGATTGGTCTCTAGTCGTTCCTAAGGAAGAAAATGGTGTAAAATCGGATTTGGAACAATTTCTTATGAAGGAATGGCTTTGATCTGTCCAAAACCGCCCGAAAAATCTTTAAGAAACCAAATTTTTAACTGCCTCGCAGTCGCCGGGAAGTTCCTCGCCGTCGGCGACTTAGTTATAAACTCGACCGAAGTAATTTCCACGATCTTGCTGTCAGCGGGCTCGGGCTCGCTGTCGGCGAGATTCGTAAAAATCTCCCATTTTCGCTCTGGTCTGTATATTTTCTGATCTCATCAAATATGTTCAATTTTTGTGATGATTCTAATAAAAATTTGAGTAGTAAGATTTGTTTTAATAATATAGACTCACTAATATGTAGACATTTAAAAATAAAAGACTACTATGAGTTGCCTCCCATAAAGCGCTTGGTTTAACATCGTCAGCCCGACCGAATTCAGTTAGTGTTCAGGTTGACTAAGCATTAAAACCTCTTTAAATTTTGGTCGTTTGTTTTCGAAATATGGTTTTAATCTATGTCCATTTACTTTAAATCTATGTCCTGTTTTTGGATATTCAATTTCTATAGTTCCATATGAAAATATTTGAGTTATGGTGAAAGGTCCTAACCATCGAGATTCCAATTTCCCAGGAAATAGTTTCAATCTAGTATTATAAAGCAAAACTTCTTGTCCTGGTTCAAAATTTCTCCGATTAATTTTCCGATCATGCCATAATTTCATCCTTTCTTTATAAATCTTATCATTATCATATGATTCATTCCTTAATTCTTCCAATTCATTTAATTGCAACAATCTCTTCTCACTAGCTTCTTTCATATTATAATTAAATTCTTTAATCGCCCAATATGCTTTATGTTCTAATTCAACCTGTAAGTGGCAAGTTTTTCCATATATAAGATCGTAAGGAGTCATTCCAATCGGAGTTTTATAAGCGATCCCGTATGCCCATAATGCAGTGTATAGTCTTATAGACCAATCTGATCTATTAGGATTTACAGACTTTTTTAATATACGCTTAATCTCTCGATTATAAACTTCAGCTAATCCACTAGTTTGTGGATGATAAGCCGTTGATATCTTTTGCATAATATTATACTTTTCTATTAGTTTGTGAATATATTTATTTCTAAAATGAGTTCCTCCGTCAGTGATAATCACTCTCGGCATTCCAAATCTAGTAAAAATATTTTTCATTAAAAATTTCGAAACACTTTTAGCATCACACCTAGGTAAAGCTTGTGCTTCAATCCATTTGGAAACATAATCAACAACTACTAATATATATGAGTTTCCAAATGACGGAATAAAAGGTCCCATGAAATCTAATCCCCAAACATTAAAAATTTCAACTTCTAATATAAAATTCAGAGGCATTTCATTTTTTCTTGATATGTTTCCTACTCTTTGGCATTTATAGCAGGTTTTTATATATTTATATACATCTCTAAATAGAGTAGGCCAGTAAAATCCAGATTGTAGAATTTTATATGTAGTTTTATCTGTCCCAAAATGTCCTCCAAAATCAGAGTCATGACATTTTTGAATGATTGGTTTAGTTTCTTCATAAGGCACGCATCTTCTAATAATTAGATCCTTACATTGCTTATATAAGTATGATTCATCCCAAAAGTATGATTTAGTATCGTGAATGAATTTTTTCTGTTGTTGCAAAGTTAACATATGTGGTAAAATGTCACTTACAATATAATTTATTATATCAGCATACCAAGGTATTTTCAACTCATTTATATTATAAAGTTGTTCATCGTAAAATCGTTTACAATTTCATTATCAATATTAGATAATTCATGATTTTCTAATCTTGATAAATGATCAAGCAATTCGATTATCGGCCTCTTTTGTTAATTATTTCAAAATCAAATTCTTGCATTAATAATATCCATCTAATTAATCTTGGTTTAGAATCTTTCTTTTGCATTAAATATTTTATAACAGAATGATCGGCATGCACAATACATTTAGTTCCTATTAGATAATGCCAAAATTTATTAAAAGCATATACAATCGCTAACAATTCTCTTTCAAGAATCGTATAATTAATTTCAACATCATTTAGAGTTTTATTAGCGTAGATATAACTTTGAAAATCTTATCATATCTTCGCCCAAGAACTGCTCTATATAGCATAATCACTAAGCATCACACATAAGCTCAAATGGTTTTTCCCAATTAGGTGAAACTATTATAAGTGCCGTAATTAATTTATCTTTTAATAATTCGAAAGCATTCATACATTCAATTGTAAATTCAAATTTCTTGTCCTTTTCAAGAAGTTGGCATGCAGGTTTAGTAATTTTTGAAAAATATTTAATATAACGCCTGTAAAATCCAAGCATGTCCAAGAAAACTTCTTACCCCTTTTACCGTAGTTGGAGGTGGTAATTTAGCTATTACTTGAATTTTTGCAGGGTCTACTTCCATGCCTTTTTCCAAAATTTTATGCCCTAATGCAATGCCGCCGTAACCATAAATTGACATTTCTCCCAATTAAGAACTAAATTAGTTTTCTCACATACTTCAAATACTTTTTCAAGATGATTTAAGCATGTGTCAAATGTTGTTCCAAATACAGAGAAATCATCCATAAATACTTCTATTCCATTATCAATTAATTTACTAAATATGGACATCATACATCTTCGAAATGTCAGTAGTGCATTACATAATCTAAAATGCATTCTTCAAAAAGTGAAAGTTCCATAAGGACTAGTAAATGTAGTTTTATCTTGATCCTCAGGAGCAATTTGTATTTGATGATAACCGGGATATCCATCTAAGAAAAAAAAATACTTATGTCCGGCTAATCTATCTAACATCTGGTCTAGAAATGGTAAAGGGAAGTGATCTTTTCTGAGTGGCCGTGTTTAATTTTCTATAATCAATACATATTCGCCATCCAAGTAACTTGTCTTATAGGGATAAGATCATTATTTTCATTAGCTTTAACGAATCATCCCTCCTTTTTTAGGTACACAAGTGAATCAGGCTTACCTAAGCATCGACGTAAATAGGATATATAATACCATTATCTAACCATTTTAAAATTTCTTTCTTGACTACTTCTTTCATTATCGGGTTTAATCTCCTTTGAGGATCGGCTTTAGGTTTATGTTCATTATCTAAAATAATTCTGTGCATACAGATTGATGGCTAATTCCTTTAATATCTGCTAAAGTCCAACCAAATTTTTTTTTATATTTTTTTAACGTATCTAAAAGTTTTTGTTCTTGAGATTCATTTAATTCAGATGAAATAATAACTCGGTAGAGTTGAAGAATTACCTAAGTAAGCATATTTTAAATGATTAGGTAACATTTTTAACTCAAGTTCAGGAGGTTTAATAATCGATGGAACTATATTTTTTTCGACATTTTCCGTGTTATCCAAAAATTCAAATTTCTCGAATATAATCTAATTCTTCATTTATCTCGCATTTTTCAATTAATTCACTATTTTCTTTTTCTAATTTTTCTTCATAATATATTTTAAAATGTTCTTTTTGTAAATGATCAAGTACTTCCATAAAAAAACACTCATCATCTTTTTCTAAATGCGTAGATATTTCATTGATTTAAGAATATTAAAAGTTACTTTTTGGTCATTTACTCTCATAGTTAGTTCTCCTTTCCGAACATCAATCATAGCTTTTCCAGTGGCTAAAAATAGTCTTCCTAAAATGATAGAATTTCTTTATCTTCTTCCATATCTAGAACAATAAAATCTACAGGGAAGATAAATTTATCCACTTTAACTAATACATCTTCAATAACTCCCTTAGGATATGTAATGTAACGGTCGCCTAACCGAAGAGTTACTCGAAGTAGATGAAATTTCTCCCAATCCTAATCTCTTGAAAATTGATAAAGGCATTAGATTAATGCTTGCTCCTAAGTCACACAAAGCTTTTCCATAGAATTTTTCTCCAATAAGTCGCAGGGTATAGTGAAACTTCCAGGATCTTTTAATTTTTCAGGAAGTTTTTTCTGAATAATAGCACTACACTCTTCACTAAGTGCGACCATTTCATTTTCGGTAAATTTTCTTTTTTTATTGAGAATATCTTTCATGAATTTTACATAGTTTGACATCTGTTCTAAAGCTTCTACGAAAGGAATATTTATCATTAATTTCTTCAAAATTTCAAGGAATTTAGCAAATTGTTTGTCTTTTTTATGTTGAATTAGTCGTTGAGGAAATGGTGGTGGAGGTTTTTCAACAGAAATTTTCATAGGTATTAAAGGATTTTCTAAGTTTGGATCTTGTTGATTCTTATCCTTTTCAATTTTCATTTCCTCTTTTTGAATTTCAAGTTCTTTCTGAATTCGAGGTTCTAATTCTTTTCCACTTCGTAATTGTATCGCTTTAATTTGTTCATTTCCCTTGTCTTTGGGATTTATTTCTACATTAGTAGGAAATGTTCCAGATATTCTATTATTAAGTGCAGTAGCGATATGTCCAAGTTGAGTTTCAATATTTTTGATAACTGTTCCTCGATTTTGTAATTGGTTTCCTTATATTTGTAGTTGATTTCCTTGGTTTTGTAAATGTTGACCCATATTTAATATTAATTCTTCTATTGATAATTTCTTATGTTTAAATTGAGGGTTATTATTATTAAATCCAGGTGGATAATTAGGTTTATAGTTAGGATTTCCTTAATTAGGTGGATTTCCTAATTGTTGTGTCAAATTATTCATCCATGGTTGATTAGTTGTATTATTATTCTAATTAAAATTATGATGATTTTTCCATCCAGGATTATAATAATTTGCATAAGGATTATTGGGTCTGTTGTTAATTGCATTAATTGTTTTATAATGAGATTGGGATTCTATAAGTTGTCCAAATGAATTTTCTTCTGTTATAGTTGGAGAGTAATTCATTCCAAAATGATCTAATTTCTTAGATATAGCAGAAATTTGTGAAGCTAACATAGATATTGCATCATTTTCATGAATACTAGCTATTTTTTTTGGATTCATTCTATCAGCAGGCCATTGAAAATTATTTTTTGCCATTTCTTCGATTAGTGCATAGCTTCGATCAAATGGTTTTGACATTAATGATCCTCCAAAGAAGAAGATCGATGATTGATCTTAAAGATCCTACTAATCCATTATAGAAAGTTTGGATAATTAACCAATCCGGTAACACATGATGTGGGCATTTCCTAAGAAGTTCTTTAAATCTCTCCCAAGATTTATATATTGACTTCCATCAAACTCGACTAAAAGAAGTTATATCATTTCTAAGCTTAGCAGCTTTAGATGGTGGAAAATATTTGGATAGAAATTTTTGTGATAATTCTCCCCAAGTTTTAATAGATCCAAGTGCTTAACGAATTTAACCACATTTTCGCTTTATCCCTTAAAGAAAAAGGAAAAAGTCTAAGTCTAATAACGATCGTTAGATACTCCTTCATATTTAAAAGTAGCACATAGTTCTAAAAAACTAGCAAGATGTAAATTAGGATCTTCAAGTAGGTGAACCACTAAATTGATTATTTTGTACCATTTGGATAATTGCGTGTTTAAGTTCGAATGAATTAAGCAACTACATCGTGGTTTTGAATAGCTTAAATGAATTTCATCTAATGTAGGGTTGGCATAATCTCATAATGGTCTTGGTTGATTGATATTTTTATTTTCAGGTATATTTGCCATTTGTGTTAAATTTATAATTTCTCTTTTTTATTTTCTAATTCTTTTAATGTACGCTTTAATTCTGAATCGTAAGGTATTAAATTTTCGTTTCCAAATTTTCGCATACAATTTTTTTTAAATAGTTTAAAATAGTCTGTTACTCTAGTAAATTATTTCTTTACTTCCCCGGCAATGGCGCCAAAAACTTGATCCACTTT
>JAKZJZ010001785.1:0-24661 GCA_022702705.1 Papilionanthe hookeriana x Papilionanthe teres
CGATGGCTGGAAGGTAGCTACACGCCTCAAAAAAGAGATTGACTGGGCAAGGAAGTCGAATCTCGGAGTTAGTTCAAGCTTTCAGAGCGGTAGCAAGAAAGACAAGAGCAAGGTAAGATGCCGTGGTGATCTAAGCCGTCAACGAGCAATTCGTCTCAGTTGAATCCAAAGAAAGAGGGCTAGGCTCGAGGGAAAAGAAAGATGAAAGAAAGGGAAGGAGATATTCAGGTGGGTCGAATCCACAAGGTCATGATCGAGTGAAGCTTGCGCTTACGTTTTACAGCATTGAGAACTTCGAATCATCCTCCACAACCCTAACCTCACAACCCAATCTTTTCAAATTCTCTTTTTAGCTGTGATTTGAATGTCTAAAGTTTGTCTTCAACCTCCCTGGTTTCGACATGGGTTCAAAACTACCATTCGGTCGGTTAAGAAAAAAAGTAGGAGCGAATTCGTCTATCACAGGTAGTCGCTCACCCGCAGGTCTTTCTCATATCTCAGCTAAGCCAGGACACGGGAATATGAATTGGAGTCTCAAGTAGGGGGGCTGCTAAGCACCAGTAATTCAGTTCAAATCCAATGAAAGGGGGGTTTAGCAACCTTTTAGTCTTCTGTATGCCCTATGCCCTGCCCTAGCTGAGATGTCGATCTATTCCTATAGGAGAAGACGAGAGTTTACATCGTTTTCTCGTCTGCGTCTGCTAGTCAAATGTAGAAATGTAGGCTAGAATCTCTCTCCTTCTTTTCTTTGAGTTTGTAGCTTCCTTTCCTTAATGCACTGGGAGTTGAGTAAGGACTCACAGCTTCTTGTTTGAGAGCTAGTATCTAAATGTCTGGTTTAGGTCAGTCTGAAATATTCCTTCTTCTCTTAAGCATTTCCTTTCAACGATCGTTTAGCTATCCGAATTAGGGAGAGATAGTGACACCTGTCTGTCTGAACATCAATCTAGTTAGTGTGTCCTAAGATAGTATGTATTTGAGAATATCAAGAAGTTAATATTTTGTTCTTTTTAGCTATCCTAAATCAGACTCTTTTGTGTCAATAGTAGTTCCCAAGATTGTCTGCTAACAAAGTCGATTTGGAAATGTAGTAAAGTAGATGATTGAGCCATCAGCGGGCAGTCATCAATCAGTGTAGTCATAAGGACCAACGACGATTCTATCCAAAAGGAGAAGGAGGAGAGGTGATGGATGTCAAAAATCAAGCTTATCTTCTGACGCGCCTAGATTGAAGATTAAGAAGAGCATTTTCCGGAGATTCTCATTCCAGTCATTTATGAAAAAAAAATCTTCTGATTTCTTAGTTTTCTTTATTTATTGATAAGAATTTTCTGTCTTTCCTTGCTTATCTTTTCTTTCTGTTTTGTCGATTGGAATCCCCTTTTTCAAATGTTCCTGAAAAATTCTTTCCGCTGCCTCTTTAGTCGGCTTGGGCTCGGGTGGTATTTCGGAGGTTTTCTTATATCCCTCATTTTTCTTGGGGATCCAGAGCTCTGGAAGATGCTGCTGTCAGACTTCGACGATGATGATAATACTTTGGGCCCAAGGCTTCCTCTGCCGCCAAGCGACTCATCGACCCTGCCCTCAATCGGAAACATCAGTGAGGGTTCCTGGATTGGCGAGTGTGGCTACTATGACGGCCACTCAGAGGAGGTATCTTCTGTGGCCCCAGACCAGGAGAGGCAGCGGCAGCAAGAGGCCTCCGCTTCTTCCTTTTCTTCGATGTTTGATTACACCCCGATTCGTGAACAACGAGTCGCAGGTATTCTGGCCGATCCGGCCAATAAGGAGTCTTTTGCTCTTCTTTCAAAACAATTGAAACGATATTGTAAACGAGCGTCAACTCGAGCACTTTTTCAACAAGTGGATTTTGATTCACTCAACTCTGGCGAATTGGTCAAATCCCTCTGAAAAGAGACATGAGAGATCCAATATCAAGAAGAATTGCCAGAGATCGTCAAGGGTATGAGGAAGATTCAGAATTCTGAAACGGACTTTTCCAATTTTTGAAAGAAGAAGTTTCAGACCTGACGAAAGGCTGGCTTATACACGGAAACGAATTCTTTTTGATATGCGGCTTCACAAGTGAGAAATGGTTCTTAGCGCGTCCTACGAACTTCAAGTGATCGATCGGATTCTACTCTGCCAGACGGAGACCGGCTTGACCCTAAGGTCGAAAGCTCTTTGGGCGCTGGTTTTTCGAAACCGATATCTCGCTTTCAGAATTCGCGACTAGCATTCAAAAGTGCTTATCTCAACAATAAAAGACGAAATGTCTTGAGTTTCGAATGAAATAAGTGTCTGAAAGATCTCAAAGCTTTTTTATCACTGGGGAGCAAATCCTACTAGCTGAACACAGACCAAATCCTAATTTTTGAATGGTGAACTTGCTCCGATCTGCGATCCACTGGAAATTCATGTCTCTTCTAATATCTATATAGAAGAAAGCAAACTTTCTTGTTGACGTTAGCGCAACTTCTCTTAAGGCGCTCGTTGCTTGTGGGATCTTCTCTTAGGATTTTTTCTCGTAACGACGACTTCCTTGAAAGTAGGGATCCTAATCGGTTTTCTCTTCTTTCTCTTAGTGGAATAGAAGGAAAATATGAGTCCAAAGTATGGATTTGCACGAGCTAGCTATCAAATCAGTGAAAGAGGTGTTCTGTTCTTCCTGTCCTAAATAACGTCAGTCTCAGATAGCTAGAATTTGAATCAAATTCAACAAAGCAAAGCAGATCAATCAAAGAAGTTGAAAAGCCAGTGAATTTCGATGATGTCACGAAATCCCTTTTCACTCTTGTTTTTATCCGCCTTTTCCTACTCCTCAAAAGTGAAATCGACACTTTCATTTTCCCGGGAATTTTGGTTGTCAACGAATTGACTTTCAGAAATGGGAATTGAAAGAGAACTGTTTAGTAAGGAGAAGAGTAGTTCTCTAGCCTAGAGGAGAGAATCCCTAGCCTGTAGAAGAAGACCACTCACCTTTCACTAGCGAAGCGGATATTTCGGTATCTTAAGGGTACCTTGCCTCATGGTTGATTGTTCACTCCCGCAGAAAAGAAAAGAAGGAATAGGTGGTCTAGCTCAAAGGAATAGGTATAGCTCACATCTTCAGTATAGTTAGGTCATTGAATGACTTATTGAGAAGCTAGGCCCTTTCCTCACTCTCCGGAGGGAGATGGGTGGATCCTTATTGAGATCCAAACTCAAGTTTGGTCCTTCAGCCATAGCATAGGCAATATTGAAGTCTTTGGCTTTGCTCTCCTGTCTGACAGGAGAGTGGTTGTGGTTGAAAGCCTTCTTTTTTTCTTTTTGTCATCCCAAAAGGAATCGTTTGGAATTTGACTGCTCTTCTTGGGTCTTGGCTTTGAGCATAATATCTTAACACAGCGCTTTCGTTGCGCATGGCTGCTCTGTTCCGGACAACCTCGCTGTCTTTCTTTTTATAGAGCTAGCGCCTTTCCTTAGCCGGAGCAGTGAGCGTCCCTAGTCTACCGAGGGGGTGGAAGAATGATACAGACGCTGCTTGTTAGGGATCCCCTAAAGGAGTAGCGAAGCGCTCTTCTGGTGAGTTGCCTTTGACTAGTTTTTTGAAAAAAAGGTAGCTTATCCGAGTTAGCTCTTGAGCTGGCTCTGCCGTGCCGTAAGCAACGTAGATTCTTGTTCATGTTCATCTAGCGCCTTTGACCTGCCCCCTCATCCTTTGGTTGCCTTTCTAGCCACTCCTTTCCTCTAGTGCTTTCAAGGGCACAGGGAGCGGAGCCACTGGGAACCGAGGCGCTAGGAAGGTTTTCACTCCCGTTGAGAAAGAAAAAGCGGACTGAGTCTTCAGTGAGGATATCGAGATTGGCTTAGTGTTGAGTTTGAGTCTGAGATGCCCAAGATAAAAGGAACGAGGAGGGAGAAGAATGGGAATCATTGGAATCCATAACATCTCTTTTTTTTTCTTTTCGCCTGGGACTCAATTCATTTTGGGTTTGGAAACCTCTTGTGAGACGTCCAGCCCTGGTGTCTTTTGTCGCTGGTCAACCGTTGGGTTAGGGTTACTACGGTTCTTGGGCCCTTTTTGCCCGAGACCACCATTCTTTGGTGTGGTTAGCGGCAGAATTTTCATTCATGAAAGGGCGTTTTACCCAGTATGCTGTGTTGGGTGATTGAGTAGTCATTGCCCACCCAGAGGTGGCAAAAACGTACGAGACACTCTTGGGAAAGATCGGGGTTTCCATTTCTCGAAGGATCAGTCACTTATCTATTCGACTGGTTGTTGCTAAGAAGGTGAAGAATTTGCAAAAAGACTGATCCCCAATATCTCTTAGGGCTTTCCTAACTGTTCGATCGACTTTGGGAATGGTCCAGTTGGCCCAATTCTCTCATATTGGAAATCCCAAGACTATCTTGAGGCTAGCTGGAGCTGGTTTCCGGGTACGGTCCCACCTATACTCTACTCGGCGTTCAAGACGCTGGGAACGATTATGGGTGGTCTCAACTCAACCACCACATAGGTCTCAGCTACCTTTAGAGTGGTGGATTGGTAGGGGTAAACCCATCAATCCATACCTAAAGGGACTTCTAGTTGAGTTCCTTCGAAAGGAGCCGAAAGAGATTAAGCTGTTTCCTGACGATCTGGTGTTCGATGGAGAACGGTCAATCCTGGAGCGTACTGTTATCCTGAATTGGGTCAAACAGTGGCTCCGTTGGGTTTCTTGGTCTAACTCCATGAACATGGCGCCTGATCCATCTATATCCGACCTTATGGAAGCACCGGTATGTTCCACATCCTGGAAGAAACCTGCCGATGATTTCAACTTCATATGGTATGGTCTTCTTTGGAAGTGTTACGATCAAGGTGCAGGTAAGTGGTCTGAGGGGTACTGTCCTCCCGTTTTGGGACATGAGACTCAGATACTTTTCCCTAGGTGGATATTAGGTGGTATGAAACGACTTCATGATGGCCCCTTTGGACGACCAATCCGAAGTGGTAAAAGGCGATCTTTTTTGTTTTCGAAGAATCCATAATAGAGAATCGTGAATCTTCTTTCTTTTTGTTTTCTATATCTTTCTTTTTGTTTTCTATATACAAAGAATTCTTTCTAAAAGAAAGCGTGACGAGAATTCTTTTTTTTGAGAGAAGAACATGGTAGGAGTCGCAGATCTTTTCTTCAGGATGGGACCATCTTACTCTCTTCCCCCTGCCGGGAGCATAACAGAGAGGGGGTGGGATTTTCATGAAAATGACTTCTTCTTCTTAGGTGACCCCGCTCTCCCTCATTCTCCAGTTCCGTCGCTTCCATCATTAACTCATTCAGGTGAATCATTTCTGAGAAAAAGAATGATGGAGGGATCAACCTCTCAACCTATTGAGGAGGTGAGCTCTCAAGCTATTCAGGAGGAGGGTCGCGCTGGACCTTCCCACCAAGAAAATCTTCAGAATCAGGCTGGGGGCGGAGAAGTTTTGAATGACTCTTGGAGTCGGCTTGAACCGATCCTGGAAGAGTACTTCCGACGCAGCATCAATAGTCAACGCGTTAAGGAAAAAGATCCCGGCATAGATTTGAACTCTTTCTTCAACTATGCTGATTGTGCAAAGAAAATGACAAAGAAAAATTTCTTTCAATTTGATTAAGAAGTGAATCAATTTCTTGACGATTTTCATTCTCAAAAATGAAGCAGCCTTATTGAGGTATATATCAATGAATATATCAATGACATAAATGGCGATAATGAAATATTAGTGTATATTCAAGGTTCATTTCTTATTTTGTTTTCTTCTTGTTCTTTGCCATAACGCCCATTCTGGGACGGGTTGGAAGAGGAATTCCAAATTCTTACAAAGAACCAACTCCTAAGAAACACTGATTCTTTTTTAGTTTATGTCCATCCCTTTGATTTGACAGGCAAAACCTGTCCATCTAGAACGTTTTTGTTTTGGAATTCTTCCTCTTCACTCATCATGATATCCTTCTCTCTTTTCTTTTTCTTGAACGAGAAGGTTGAGGGGGAAGAAAAACAAAGAGACCAAAGACTCTATGAACCTGCTATTTTGGCGAAGACTTTTGTTTCTTACTCTCAGAGTCTTAGCGTCCCTATACTTTGACTACCCTTTTCCTCCTTTTTCCCTAACTTACTCATTATGGTTCCATTACGGTTTTCTCACCATTGGGCTTTTTGGAATGGTTTCTTCAGGGGTCTGCCCGGGCTATGGGCCTATCCCCAGTTTTTTGGCGGATATCATGGGATATGGGATCTTTGTAGGACCTCTAGGGGGCTCCGCCAATTCAGACGTTGTTGGCTTCGGGGGCGGGTAACAATCGACAAGCATAAGCTGACATTACGTGAGAACCTATGGTTTCAGTCTAGGCATGCTGAGAGACTCTCTTTTTTTGACTGAGATGAGAGGGGATTCTCCCATTGACATCCGCTGACTTCGAACGTTTCGTTTCGGTAGAAGTTCTTGTTGCGAATCATTCAAAGTCGTAGATTTCGAAAGAATCGCTATTTTGTTGTTGAGGAGTTTTCGTTCTCCAGTCTACTTTTTAGTACATGTCGAAGTCTTACCCTTTCCTTCTCGATATGGTAGCCCGCGACTTCAAAGACTCAGTCACGCACGGACAACGGACCACTGCGGGGCAAAGGCAACCCAATGCGTTGCTCGTTACATAACATCTCAGGCTCAGGATCACTATCATTCGGCTGACCTGGATTCGATTCCACGTACCCAAAGGTAAGAGCGTAGTGAGTTTGAATGGGGAAATCAAAACAAGCATAACAGCCTAACCACCAGCGAATGTGTCACACAAACGAACCCTCAGTACCCATGGTGCACTGCGGAGCTACCTTCTTTCACTTTTTTGAGACGACACGACATACCTCTTTGATGTGAGAGCCGGATACGAGTACCACCGTCAAGTAGGACAGTCTACTATGTTCACTTCAGTCTCAGAGAATATCGTATCTATCCATCCTTGCTTTTCTACGATTAGCCTGCCTAACCAGCGAAGGTAAAGACCTAACCTGGTCGAGTCGATTACTCACGTATGTATTAGGATTAGGCTGCAGGGTACTACGAGCTTGTTTGTGAAAGCGGAGAGAACATGAGCGCTTCAGCGAAGCGGAGCACCATTCTAATTAGAGTCAGTAGCGTTTTCTAAAAAACAGTAAGACGACCAGGTGGCCTTCACTACAGAGCTAGACCTATACGAAGCTAAAGAGAATATAGCAGAGCACCCCAAAAGTCTACGAACCTATACGGAACACTCAATATGAGAACTGCTCTACCACTGTCTACCACTTAGCTACTGAGGAGGGGATTCTATGGTATGTTTCTTATCAGAGGCCTGCTTCGTCTTGCTCTCCTCTCGAGTAGAAACCGCTCCGCGCCTCTCGCTTTGCTCGAGCTATCGCCTCTCCTTTGAGTCGAGCCGGTATATACCTCCTCCAATTAGAAAGACTTCAAGATCTCAATGTCAATTCTACACGACTTGAATTGAAGTCGAGAAATGAGTTTTTCCCATGGTGAGATAGAAAAGTTTCAGATTGAAATGTGAGACTCTCAGACTTTCAGTCTAGAAAATTGAAACAGATCATTTTCGACTGAAAGTGTTTCTTATTTCTCTTTATCTGAATTCGCACTGGCTTTCTCATTTCTTCGAACATATCCTCTATCTTTTCCTCATCATATTGTCAGATGATGGCTCCTTCAGGATCCTCCGGGGGATCAAACTCCGTAGGAGGTGGAAGTCTTAACATGGGGGGGAGCAGTAGAGGCTCCGGTTGGACGTCCTTCGATCTAGGAGTCTGAGAAGAGCCCTTTCCTGATGAAGAAGTCGCCCATTCAAACCCCCATGCTAATCCCGTCCAGGCTATTCCGCCTGAACCTGATCTATATTCTGTGAGGAATCTAATGAAAGATAGACTGATTATGCATCGCATAGGTAAAAGGAATATCACTGTTTCGGATACGGAAATAGACAGAATTATCGAAAGAAAAGGACAAATTCTTGATAGAATGTCTCAATTGGATTTCAACCCGTTCTGGCATCAGCACCGGAACACACTAATTCGGGACTACCTGAGGCCACCCCGGGGGGGAGAATTCAAGATATCTGTTTTGGAGGCTCAGTTGAAATTGGTGAGAATGCCACGAGCTCTAAGATATAGAAGTAGCTTGTTCGGGCTAGAAAGTCTTTCAATCTCGACGGACCATATCGCGCTCCTCGAGGTTGAGAATCTGAAAAAGGATCAAATTCTGACTACCATCACTGACACTTTCCTGCCGTACTACACGAGGGGACCCCCTGTCCTAGAAGAACTCTGATCAAACTCAAGCCTCGGAGTCTAAAGAGGAACCCCTATCGCCCGAGAAGAGGGGGTTTCACAAATGGTGGGCCACAAAGGTTTCTTCGTCCTTCTTGACTCCCTTGACAAGCTACAAGGCGGATAAAGTGGGAACACTAGTCTTCACATTAAGACTTGGAATCATGCCTGGTCTTCCAAAGACATTTCTGAGCTGAAAGCTCTATTGCGAATTAGTCTTTCTCTACTGACATCAACCCGTGAAGCTAGCATTCAAGCTCACTCTACATTACATAGAGAATCCAACCTCCATCAACATGGAGGGTTGAGTGGAGTCCTTTTTCTTGACCTTGTGATCGGGCCTCAAGATCCGATCCATGGTAGATATCGAGGCATCGTTCACTTTCCTATTTGGAAGACTTTTGCCCCATTCAGCAGGGCCCTTCCCCATCTACGCTGCAAAAACCAAAAATGGTCAAGTTCGTGTTCGTTATCGACGACCAGCTAGTCACTATCTTTGCTGATGACGAAGAAGTGGGGATCAATGGGAAGGAAAGATGCTTTCAAAGAGGGCGGGTCAATCTCAACATCAGAGTAGCTTTCAAAAGGCCTGGCTGGTCCACTGACGAATAGAGTCAAGTGCGGTCGGTTCCATAACAAACGTAAACGTAACTGATCCGGTCAAGTCAAGCGAAGCCGTACCGCCAAGCCATTCAGGTGAAAGAAAGGACTGAACTGAGACTCCGGCTCCGAGTGACTGACTGCTATCGAATCTAGAAAGAAGAGCGATCTTCGACTTGTTGGAGAATAGGTCTACTAGTTCCCGATTCCATGTGAATGTATCTCTATGAACCTAATCTCTCTCTTCATTCTTCTTGAATTGTCCCCGCTTAGAGGAGCAGGACCCCTAGAGTTGAGAGACGCAACGAACCAGCATAAAAAAGACTGAGAGTCCCATCTCTATGCTTTTGGGCCCTGAGTTTTCAATTTGTGTCAAGCTTCACTTAAGGAGGGGCGCATGTAGAAGCCGAAAAGAACGCATTTTACTGCATTTGAAGGTTACTAGTTACATTGACATGATAGGGCCTGGACTTGTTGCTGAAGAAAAAGGGGCCTTAAGACGATCACAACCTATGGAGATATAGCTTCTTACTCAACCTAAAGAGACTGCCACTGAAACTGCATCTCTAAATGGCTAAAAAGTAGCATGAGAACTTCCTGCCTCACTCGCTGTAACAGACTCATAGATATAGCGCCTTGGAAACAGAACTCGAATTGACTGGAACGCAACTGACAATATTCTAAACTGTTACGGATACAGGGAATGCCACTACTGAAACTGGATCTCAAACCGCTTGACTTTAGGAAGGTCCTCCCAAGTGACTGAAAAGAAAAGAGCTTTTGATCAAGAATTTTTGCCCACGAACCGGCTATACATTCAAATTTGAAAAGGCACTAGATGAAAACTTCAACTAGATCAAGGTCTTCCTGATAAGGAATATGCGCTATTAAGAAAGAGAAAGCTGGAAACTCATCTGCAAAGACACTACGTGCCTCGTATGCCAACCCATTCTCTCACTCCTCTGGCCCGCTACTATTAGCTATAGAAGAAAGAAAAAGAGATAGGCGCTAGATAGCCTAAGGTGAACAAAGCATATTCTATATTGACTGTTGGAACAATGGGATTCCTACCTACAGAATAATAAGAAGAATCTCATTTGAATAGAAGGCGCTAGTCTTTCAAGGAGGGTACAGGTAATCTGCTATGAGCTATGAAAAAAGAACTTGATGAAACGAAACAGACTTTCTCACTGGAAGCTTGACCTACCTATCCCTTGACTCTGCTGGCTTTCCAAAGAGGTTTTGCCTACTTTAGACATAGTAAAGAAATAGAGAGCACTAGCGCCTTGGTTCCCAGCTTCCTTTCTCGCTGGGATAAGCATTCAAAGCGGAGTTTGTTTCAAGCTTAGCTCCTCTTTCTTGCACTGGCTACTCCACTTAAGGTAAGGTCTTTGCTTGGCCACACTCCATTCAGTCATATTTTTCTTTCCCGATTCGTGAAAAAAGATGACCGCTTCGCTTCTTCCTTTTCGCCTAGGTCAATCAGCGAAATCCCTCAAAGCTTGCATTGGATGTAGTTTCCTTACCTACAGTTTGAGATCCAGTTTCAGTTCCTGCTATTCTCCTTTTAGGTTTTAGGAGGCTTTTATAGGTATTCTAGGCAATCTGGTAAGCAAGCGCACCCTATTGCATTTCGAGTCTGAAGGTAATCCCTTGGGAAAGAAAGTGCTAGTTCTCTTGCAGAGAGTTCCTTGGAGTTTGAGTCTCCAGACGAGTGTACCAGCCTTGAAAGTGGAGAGATTTTCTTACTCGACCAATAGGGATGGGATCTAGCAAGTCAGTTCTGACGCTTAGGAAAGTGCGAGTTCCCCGTCATCCAATTGGAGTCCTTCTGCTTTCGATGGCGGTCCAGCCGATCTAATAGACCTTAGAAAGAGCCAGACTAGATAATCAGCTAGCCTAGTAGCAGGGAAGTGTTTTCTTTCCCAGTGCCGTTGGGAGAAAGGTGAGTCCATTGGGGGGTTCTCTTACATCTCGCGCAGTAATAGATCGATATCTTTCCCTTCAAGGGGATAGCTTCTAGTCAGAATTCTTCTAGCGCCTTCTATAGAAGGATAAGCAGCCGGGACCGTCGATTAGGAATTCAGTACCGAACCCATGGAACCTGCGTGAAGGGAATAAAGAACCTCCGACCCTGCTTTTCAATCTTTCTCTTTTTCGGGTCTGAAAACGAAAAGACGATGGAATGCCTGAACTTCAAACCTGCTGACAGACTACTTGCTGCTTGCTGGGAGATGAGGATCTCAAAGTCAAGGCTTAGCACCATCCCTGACCTGCGTCACTCGCTTACTTCAAAAATGCTTCAAGTCCTACCGAGAAACGACTGACTTGCTAGCTTCCCGAACTAGCTATCTAGTGAGTGCATCTACTTTCTTTTTGGGCAGGCGCTAGTAGAGGAGTAGGTCTTTCTGAGCCTGGCTTGCAAGACAACAAGAAAGATCTCTTCTTTATGCTACGCCCTAGGTATCAAGACCGGGCGTGGGGTTACACTCCTGCAGAAACCAACAAAAGCAACTCCTCAATAAAGTCACTCAACTCGCAATATCGTCGTCTAATCTCAATAGAAAAAGGCGAGAGTTTTCTTTCTTTCAAAGAAAAAGGCAAGAGTTTGATTCTGAAAGTCAAGAAGAAAAGGACAGAAGAGAGAACAAAGAACTGAGAAGAAGGTCAGTAAGGTGCAAGTCAAGCTCCTCTTGAAAGAGAAGAAGAATCAGTCGTAGGTCAGCGAGACAGAAAGTAGGTGATTAACCGAGGCGGGAAAGGAAGGTTGCCACAAAAGGAAGCAGTAGCAATAGGAAAAAGAAAGGCGTCAGGGGCGCGTCTGGTGCTATCGTATATAAGGCGCTAGGTTGCTTTTCTTTTTCTTGTATTTCACTTCTAAGCTGGGAAAGCTTTTAGGCCTAGTAGCACGGTTGAAGTCCAATCCGTGTGAGTCTGAGTGCCAGCCAAGCCGCTTTCAAGCTCTACAACGCTAGCAGTGCAGTAAGGGTTCGTTCCAAGCGAACCAGTAGCAAAGCGGTTTCAAGCAGTCTGTCGGTATCAGTCCTTGCATTCCGGGCAAGCCAGTACGGTACCAATGCTTTCAACCATTTGCCCGCGAGGAAGATTTGAAAACCAAGTCGTCGACTGACCGAAGGCACTCGCACTGACCGGAATGAATGGACTGGCCTGACCTACTATCCTAACAAGAAATCCCTCGCTTGGAAGGCTCGCTACTCTATTCAATTCAGAAACTAGCGCCTTTTTTTCAATGATATCCGACGCCCGTGGAGACTCTTTCATTTCATAGAAGTTCTTCTTCTTCATTCAGAAGCAAATAGCATTTCCTATTTCTTTGTCCCCTGGACTGGACCTATTCTGATTCTGAATTATCCGTCGCTACGCTGTTCCCAAGGACTAGCAGAATCGAAATAGCGAAATTCTTGGGTCATCTCAATGGGTTCAGAAACTACACGTTTCTCTGGATCATCATAGCGTACTTCCACATATCCACTCAGAGGAAAGTCTTTTCGTAATGGATGACCTTCGAAACCATGATCTGTTGATATACGGCGTAAATCCGGATGATTGATGGAAGAAACACCAGACATATCCCATACTTCTCGCTCCCACCGGCCGGCTGATGGAAATGGACTGACTACCGGAGATATTCGTGTGACTTCGTCTGCACTTGTTTGTACACGAATGCGTGAGTTATACCGAGTACTCAGTAAATTATGGACAACTGAAAATCTTCGTTTTCGAGAGGGATGATCAACTCCGCAAATATCGATCGAAATTTGAACCCGTGTATAGGTATGCAATTTGAGAAAGCACAACAATGGAAATGGGTAGTCAGTATTGGTATCAGATCTATTCCCATGTTCCGATCTTTTCATTTTCTGTACCCATTTCTTGGGAAAAGTCTCCCAACTATATTTGAAAATGGATTGGTTATCCATAAAGAGGCGTGAGATTTTGGTTCCGCTTCTTGCTCTCAAAATGAAGAAAGACTTGTCGGAAATCGCCGGTTGGGTTGGTCCGACCAAGAAAGGCATGGGAGTGGAGAGGCAGAAGTGAAAGACTGGCTACCTACCTATAAAGATTCCTCACTGCACACTTTCTTAGAGTTCTTTATCCAGGATCGGCTGCATGCTAGAGTTCTGAATCGGGTATAGAACCCTGGTGACAATTCTGATTCTGAATCCGCTACTCAACTCTGTTTGCTCGAGTTTTTTTTGTTGAGGAAGGCGAGAGTTTGTTTCTTGACCATACATCTCTTTTTTACCAATCTCAAAAAAGGGAGGGAGGTATATCTATATATACACCTAGATGAAGAAGTATGTATCGTGCTCTAGACTCTTCACGAATATGTATCCCGATCCGTCTCGATTCATTTGTATGAGGTCTGAATATCTATCCGATACATTATTCACGTGTCAGGAACCAGATTTGAACTGGTGACACGAGGATTTTCAGTCCTCTGCTCTACCAACTGAGCTATCCCGACCATTTCCCGTGCATCATCCTAGTTTTTGACTTGAAAAAAAAGGAACTCACAAAGTCTGAAAAAATTTGACCTAGTCTCTGAATTTCTTAGATCTTCTAAAAGAAGACTTTCTTTGTCAATGTTAGGCGCTAGATATGGACTATGAATGAATGATTCCATAATGGAGATTCCTTGAACATATATGTTCATTTGTACAGGTATCGTATCTATACAAATGAAACTGAATTGGGATCAGATCCAAAGATTTCTGTTCGGATCCATTTGTGAAAGAATAGAGTGAATGATACAAAGATTTTTGTCTATCTATATGGTATGGAGGAGAAAAGAAGGATGTGGAAAACAAGACATGGATTTTGTACAATGACACTGTACAACAATTTGGAAAAGGGATGTAGCGCAGCTTGGTAGCGCGTTTGTTTTGGGTACAAAATGTCACAGGTTCAAATCCTGTCATCCCTACCTATTCTTTCTCCTATGCACAGTGACGAGAGATTCATTGAGTCAGATCGGTTCAAATTGGACATCATCTTTCATTTTGACAGACTCTATGTACGCAAGACCCCTCGGGGGTCAAAAAATCCTTTTCTTGACAATCGTATCTACTGTGATAAGAAAGCGCTCTTAGTTCAGCTCGGTAGAACGCGGGTCTCCAAAACCCGATGTCGTAGGTTCAAATCCTACAGAGCGTGATTCCTTTTATGTTCTGTCGAATTACAATGAAAGAACTTCACAAAACAAAGTCGAATTGCAACTGAAATTTGACCTCCTCCCTCTCAACTACAACCTAGACGTCCAGTGATAATAGGTATGTCTCCCTGTAGGCACTTATCCCAAACTTGACCTAAGGTACTTTTCTAGACTCCGCGGAAACCATGGAAAGCAAACAAGTTGACCAGTTAGACGAGCGGAGGATGAAGTTTGATCATTAGACGATTGAAACGGGTACTACATGAAATCGGTCTACGAGACTCAGTCCTGAACTCCAGAAGCAAGAATGGACGGATGCCCGAGGAGTTCTGTTCTACCGTTGACGACAGCAGCAGCGGGAATGGATTTGAAAGAGTAGCTGCTAACGACCACCGAGAAGGGCGGATCTGACTCAATTTCCATTTCTCACAAAAATCATTGCCATTTCACGATCTTTTTCCACCACCCCGAAGAAAAACTCCTCCACTCCTCTGTGAACTCAAAAAAGAAAGACCGACCTTTCGTTTTCAGAGAGAACAAATGAAGGGGAGAGATGCGATTCATCAACAAAGAGATAGGGATAAGGATTCGCAGGCGAGACAGATATGGAATTCACGGAGGAAGGTAAATGTGTAGCTGGGCTGGAGGAAAGATTGAATGGAAAAGAATGTCGACTTCTTGGAATGCTATTCGCCCCACCAGGCAGGAGAGAAAGAAGGAGAGAGAACGGAAGGCTACGGGCGGGAAAGGCGCGAGCTAATATTGACTCGTTCGAGGTTCGATAAACAAGATCAAAGCTATGGCCATGCCTCTGAGATAGCCAAATTGCCCGGACATTCATCCATTTAGTGCAGTTACGATGTCATTGCCTAGATCTTCATACTCATTTCTTTATGGTTTGATCACATCACTCAATAGCTCGGGAACGAAGCGAGCAATCTTGTACTAAAAGATCTATTGTGTCATCAACTTTTTTGGGGTCGGCAGAAGCCTTCTCATCATTGACTGATCGGGCACAAGAATCCTATCCGAAGCGGAACATTCAAGCAAGGTTTTCTTGAGAAACTCAAGACGTCGTGACACACAATGGATTCTAGATTGCTCCTTTGACTTTGAAGGCGAATTCCCAACATCAGATGACCGAGAAAGAATCCCCAGAGGGGGAGGCGAGTCCTGTATGCTATTATTCCAATGCTGACATGTCAAATAGACAATTGATTCCCGGTGACTATAGAAAGCTTTCATCGTGTGAACACATCTCTGTATGGGCGGGGGGCATAGAACAGAGCTTCAAGCAGGCATTACATCGATCCAATCCTGACTTTTCTTGGTCTCCAAATCACATCACATAGATAGCATTGACTGAGCTGGACCAGGAACATCAATGAGAACTCTTGTTTCCCTCTCCAACCTAGCTCAAACTCAAAGAAGAAAGCATCATCAAGATCCCCCGCCCGTGGAAGAGCCATAGCGAGAGAGACCTTCCTTGCTGCTGCTAGCCATACTTCAGCGGAATCTTTCTTTTTCCACGTGATTGTCGCTATCCGACCTCTTTGCCTAATAATAGCACCCCGAACTTCTATTGAGAACTTCTGTCGTCGGGTATTCAACTCATTGCATAGAGAAAGTCTTGTATTGTATCTTACGATCGGAAGGAACCCATACACTACACTTCTATGGGATATTGATGTTCGAATCCTCCTTGATCTAGAGTGCAAAAAGTGCGTATTGCGCGTCAAGAAGCCAAGGGTAGCTTGCTAGATTCTTCAAGCGGGTAACCTGTTCGACGTCAGAACCGATCTCAAAACTTGAAGATCACCCTCCCTTTGAAGAGAAAGTGCTTTCTCTATATCTATGCAACTAGTTCTTTCACTTGCTTCAAAATTGATCCCTCAAAATTGACTATTAGACTCGAAACCTTGCTTATGCTGCTTTTTCTCTCTCTTTATCTGCGTCACCGTCCAGCCTATCTCTCTTGCTTCTAGCTTTGGGCGCTTCGCTTCTGAGAGAAAGAGCGTATCTAATCTAAGGATAAGGAAGGCTAGCGTTCTCTCTCTAGTGTCTTGGTATTGGATCCGTTTTTTTTTCTCGTGCCTTGCTGGGCGATACAAAGAAATTCAAAATGAGCGCAGGAAGAACGAACGAAACCTGACCAAAAAAAAATCTACCGCGTAGTGGGTATCTTAACCTTCGCTGCAAAACAAAAAAAGGAAATTTTGCCACTGACTATGAAAAAGAATTCATGAAAGGGCCCACCTCCCCTTCGCCACTCACTCCTGCTGGGGTGAGTGGGCCTCGAATGATTTCTACTCTAGAAGGGGGTTGCGTTCCGAGGGACTCAAAATCTCCACTTATTGTCAAGCTTGGACATACTGAACACTGAAAAAATTGAGACCGTGGCCACACCTTGATAAAACAGTGATGATGTGGTCAACCCTGGATACGTGGCTGGGGGAAGGACCACGCTAGTCGTCTGAGTGTCTTCTTACTAAGATCAAGAAATGAGAAAAGAGATGATTCTCGTTCTCAAAACTCCACTCTTTTTCTCTTTCACAAACTAGGAGGATTGGCATTTGGCCAAGATGTGATCTATCTAGCGCCTTGGTTGGAGTTGAACTTTGGTTTTCGAACCGTTTCACTGGACAGTCGAATGATCAAAGCGAAATGCTTGAGGCATCTTTTGAGCATGTTCAGCTTCCAAAATTCCTGGAGTCCTACGGCATTCTCACAGAAAGAAAACATGGCTAGTCTAGAACTCTTTTTTATTGTAGAAAGCGATCAGTTCTTCCGATTGGGTTTGGAAAGGTTTCCTTTAGAAATTCCAGAAGTGGAGGAGCCTATGTAGAAGAAGCTGTAGAAGAGCACCACCACGGCACGGTTCAGGTCCCAACACATGGGGGATGAATTCAGCTGCAAGGATCGTGAATCTTCAAATTCGGGTTACTCTTTTCATTTTCAGTCTGACGATCTGGTGAGGACGGCGCCTCGTGTTCACGCGCTGGGCCTTGTTCTTGAGAGGTCTATGTATTACTTAGGTTAGAGCTCCTTAAGCAAGAGCTAAAGTATTGTCAAAGTAGAAGAATCGAAGAAGATAGATAGATCTAGCATGTCAATCTTCTTCCTCTTCCAAATGCGTGCAACGCAATGTGCCCCGTACTAGCGATGATAACGGTCACACTGGATCAGCCGCCGTGACTTGAAGGTAATTGAAAAAGAATGTCGGGGCAACTATGTAATTTGACCTTCCCGCTCTCCTGCTCCTTGCTACCTGTACCGTACAGTCTCAGAGCTCAGAAAAGGAGAGAGGCGAGCGAGCAAACCATACGCTCGTCTCCTGCTCTCAGCTTCTCCGGAAAAGAGAAAAAAACCTAGAAAGAGTTGAGTCTTCCCCGTCTCCTTTCTGTAAGCGAACACCCTGCCTACCTTTCCATCGTTCCAGCTGCAGAGCTCTAATGGCGTTTCTCTATTGAGATTCTTCATAGCGAACTGAAGTCGAACAAGTAGACTACAATATGGCAGGTCATGTATTCCAAGGCAAGAAGATTACCAAAGAATCCAGACTAGACACAATCTTTGTGATCCTTCTTCTTTTCTACACCCCTCTCTAGACACTTTGGTGAGAACCGTTGAGCCATTGGCTTGCTGAGCTTCTCTGATTTGGGTAGATCACCCGCATCACCGAGAATAGGGCTTTTTCGTGAGAGAAAGAAAAGCGTTTCTTTTTCAAAAAGAAAAGGCAAGAGTTTGATTCTGAAAGAAGAAAAGGGCTTCAATCTCCATATATGATCCAGGTGCAGATCGAGCAGACTTCATGAATCATTTGCATTTCTAGGCCTCCGGGTCAATTACGGGTATTCTCGGCTGCTGGTTGTTCAATGATTGGTTCCGATCCGAAAGCAAAGCTGAACTAACAAAACCCGCTAACCTGCTTTCAATCCGGCCGCAAATGAGAACAAATGGACCCAGGCTCACCGCTTCGCGCCTAGTACACTGAAACACCAGCTCTCCTTCCCCGTCTTGGTTCAGCCGACCTAATGGTCCAATCTGAGCTTTGCCTGCTTCCGCACAGTCTTTCTCTACCAGTGGGAACTCATCTATGTACTAGTTTTCGTTTTTTCGTCGACTTCTTTCTATGGTTGAATCATCTGCTTCACCGGTTTTTAGGTTCCATACGGAATCAAAAGTTGGTGAAATATGTCAGTCAACTTATCTCAACCTTCAAAGAAAGAAAAAAGCCCATGGATAATCAGTCCAATCAACCAAGCAGATGGAAAGAGGGAGGGATGCATTGAGTAGCCCTTGAGAAAGGGAACTAGACAACCCGCTAGAATCCAAAATTTTTCCTACACGTCTTTCCAGTAGGGAAAGGATGGTGCTGCTATCGGTATTTCAGTGAACGGAACATCAGGAAGAAGCTCAATGCCAAATCAGGCTACACTAGCTAGTCCAGCAGTTAGACCACCTCGTCTTCCCTTCTTTGAAAATAGAGGCAGATGCTTCAATTAAGATGAGGGGGGCACACTCTTTTTTTCCATCATCGAGTTTTTGAGCCAGACAGAAGAGGTCAAGTATAAAGAAAGAGTTCAACAAGACGAAGAATGCGCCTTTCAGTGGCCTTCAGGAGTGGTAGACGCGGAGCCTTTTGAAGCAAATTCTCAAGCAGCTCCTTCTCTTTCTGTGGCATTTCTTTCATCCCGTGTACTTCTATTTCTTTTTCGAGTCTGAAACTAGGAAAATAGTCGATAGAAAACTCTTACTTGGTACGAGGGGAATTGGGGATTTAAAGTCTCTAGGTACCAAAGGCCAATTCAATTCCAAAGGAATTAGGTTCAGTTGCCTACATGGCTACTTATAGCAGCTCCCGAAGATCAGGAATAGCCTTTACTGCCAACCAACCTTTCCTCTTTCTTTGAGTGTGCTTATGTGTGTGTCTTCTTCTTTTGAGTGGGAGATATTATTATTATATAATATATCAATCAAAAGTGAACTTCTTCTATTAGAAGTATAGTGGATCAAGAAAGCTCTTCCCATAGTGCCTTAGGCCGGTCCCGGAGGCTAAGATCGACTGCTTCAGAGAGCCAGACCCGGCCAAGTCGGTAGCCAAGGCGGTAGCCTTTCCTTCCTTGTCGGCGATATTGGCTTGGGTGGCTGGGGTAGATTGGTTTGGTTGACCTTGCTTTCTGCTATGCCTGAGATGGTATCCTTTGTTTGGGCGGTATGCTTTCGGGTAGTATGGTTTCTGTTCTGATAGTCAATTTCTTGAGTGAAGCTAGCCTATTTGATAAAATCACTTTCTCTCTCCTTCAAACTTCACTCCTGAGAGGAAGGGATATGATTAAGGCCAAGGAAAGCTGTCCAATCGCTTCAATCACTCCTCTGTCAATTTTGCTTAGATATTGCTACCTTTCCCTCTCCTGCACCTGGGACTCTATTTACTGCGCTTTGATCTGCCGATGATGATTTAGCCAAGTGCTTTGCTGCCACTTCTGAAGCTAGGGACCTAACCTCTTCCTTGAAGACCCTGTATTGCTTGTCTTTGTTGGCGGTGTACACTACTTGACTGAAAGCGAAGAGTGCGCTACGCACCTTCGACGCTGGGGAAGGCAAGGAACTGATTGACCATTTCCAAAGGCCGACGACGGAGGAAGCGTAGCAGGCGTCTTTTTCTTCTCGTACCATCTGAGATCAGAAAAGGAAGGGTTGATGCGAAAAATCCGGGTCATATTCCTGTGCTATCAAGAAGAAGGAGCCATTTCCCTGGTAGGCTAAGCCAGAAAGAGCGAAAGAAATGTTATGAGATTAGCACTAGGCAATGGAATTGATGCTTTTTGAATGCCATGTTCATATGCTTTTTTGTCCGAATATTGTGCTTTGGGACGTATTATACCTCCTCGTATTGGGATTTTTTGAGATAGCTAGAAGAACTACACTCGGCTTGATCCTCTCAGGAGGCAGGTATGTAGTGTAGGCAGATCTCTAATATGCTTTCAATGTTCACGGAATTCCATATGGAAAGAAAGTAGGAGCTAGGGCAGTTGAGCAGGGGAAAAAAGTCTCGCCTTTGCTATTTACTCTTGTACTATCTCTTTCTCTATCTCTCTGCTCTTTCTAGCAATGACATTTGAGGAAAAAGGCGAGTCTCCTCTAGAGACTAGACCGGTAACAAGGAAAGCTCCTCTTCACCGGAAAGAGTAACTGCCAGCTTCAAAAATGTGAAGTAAGATTCTGCTCATAGAAAAGTCGGATGAAATCGGGCTTGATGCCATTTTCTTCAGTCAGTCTTAGGGCAAGGAGTTCTTCCATCCCTACCATATCGGTAATGCCGATAGCTCTTCTTTTCCTCTTCCGTCCACGAGCCGCCATTGCCAATGCTTAGAGCTTCTCGCCGGGCTCCATTTGATTCTGCTCAGCTCGATCTCCACCAGCGGAGTGACCTGCTCGGGGTTTTTTGGGAGAGGTTGAGGTAAGAGAAGAACTTGACTTGATCACGCTGCTCAGTATACTAGTCTAGAATGGTTCGTTCCAGTGGTAGATTGGTTGAGAAAGATCGTATCGAGTTTTTCTCAACTTTCCGTAGATCCATCTCTGAAGAAGTCTATTCAAGAGAACAATACAAAAAGGCCAGGTTCTTGAGCAGTCTGATACAAAAATTTTGAGTTCTTGCAATAGGCTAGTTCGATTCTTATTAATTCATTCTGAAACTGAATCTTACCCCAGTTCTCAGGCATTCCCGGAATTTAAGAAAGCTATCTTGCAAGGGAAAGGCCCTGTTGAAGGAATAGGTGCATTCAGTGAAAGTGAATTGAAACTCAGTAAGCAACCGGTAGTTACAACTGCAATGAAAAAAGAAAAGAACTAACAACTTTGATCTCGGGAATCACTCTGAACGATTTTGAGAGATAGCTAGTCTTGCACTTTCAGAACCGGATCTTCCTGTATTCTAAGATGCCAGTCTGACTTCGTATTTTCCTGAAACCAAAGTTTCACACTGACCATACCTTCCAATTCAATTCCATCCCAAAGCCAAGAAGCTGACTTAGAGCCAGAGCTAAACTAGCGCCTTTCATGTTAATGAAAAGAAGCCATAAAGTTCTCGTTCAATCCCCCGTCTATTCTATCTCTTGTCTTTTTTCAATGCTTCGGTATATACTAGATACTTATCGAAAGTTTTTGACAATCCCTTTCTCCTCTTTCTTGTAGCAAAAGCATGCAAACATGTGTTTTTTCTTGTTGAGAGAAAAAAAAAGCAGCCCTTTTCCTCGCTCCGTAGGTGTGCTTTCAAACTCAAAAAACACCTCTAGACTTTCGTTCGTTTTTCTTCCGCAATTCTTTTTTGCTTCGCACCTTGAATAGTTCTCTCTACGTTTTACCTTGGTGGGATCCCAGACAAGAGGTGAAATTGTGTGGATGCACGATCTCCTAATGAATTCCTCTTTCTTCAATGTTTTCGAATTTTCTCAAGTGAGTGAAGTGACCCGAGGGGAAGGATCTGAAAGGCAATGTCAATTGGCTCCCGCTGACCAAAAGGTGCGTAGCAAGAGATGAATAGCCAAACCTCGAAACTGACCAAGGATTGGAGCGCTCGGCTTGAGGACCATGGACAACAGGAGGCTATGCACATAGGGGAGTTTATACTCGAACCTAGTACTAGGTTAAAATAGAAAGATGTAACTCGTTTCAACAGGTTGGATTTCTTGCGACTTTAGCGCAGATCGAACTAATCAAGCATTTGACTAGCTGGAAGAGCAGCAAGCTGTTGTATCCACGAGTAGAATCAACGAGTTACATATGTAGCGAGTTCATAAGCCAACACTGCCTTCTGCAGCTACGTTGACCTTTTCTGACTTGCCTTGGTCACTGAACTCGGTCACTGAAAGACCTTTCGAGTCGAACTATAGCGGATAAAATAGCTGCTGATTCTTCTGAAAAAGATCCATCTTATCAAATACAAATAGGAATTTCCCTCGAGCTGGGCATGAGCTATTCCCATCTTCAATCACTGAACACCAATCAAAAGAGGCACTTGCGGCACACAGGCTATATCCGTTCGAGTAAGAAAAAGAGTTGAAAAACGAAACTAGCTCCCTACACTGCACTCCCGGTAAGGTCCGACACAAACCCCTGGAGTACTTCTCGCTTGAAAGGATAAGAGATGGATCGCTTAGAGCTTTACTGACTTTCTTCACTTACGACTTTCCAGGCTAACTAGTCGAACTAGAAACCCAAACCCAATTCTCATTATCTTACTTCCTTCCCTTAAGGGGGAAGCAGGTTTTTTTGGGCAAAGAGGTTCGCTTCATAACACATGTGAGAAACCTGGTCTCGAAGGCGTCAACTTCTTTCGTCAAGCACTTTTCAAGCTAAGGTGAAGGTGAGGAATCAGGTACAAAAAAAAAGAACCAAGGCGGTAATAATTGGCAAGCCAAAAGAATGATTGCAGCTCTTGGTCGGGGCCTGCCACTCAGTGATAGCACGAACCTTCTCCTTGTCCATGCGTATAGTGCCTCCCCCTATCCAGAACAGAATTTTGTGCTGCGCGAATGAGCACTTCTCCAGTTTCACATAGAATGAATTCTCCCTCAATCTCTCAAACACTGTGCAGAGATGGGAGAGGTGCTCCTTCAGAGTCTGGCTATACACAACAATGTCGTCCAAGTACACAACGACGAATTTCTTCATGGAAAATCTCATTCATGAGAGTACAAAATGTGGCCTGAGCATTGGTCAATCCAAATGAAATTACTAAGAACTCGAAGGCTCCGTACCTTGTCACATAGGTTGTCTTCGCTTCATCCCTCTCTGCAATGCGAACTTGGTAGTACCCAGAACGCAAGTGACGCTTTGAAAAGTCACGGGCCCCCCAATTACTTAAGGGGCGACTAGAAGTCGAGTCGAGAGCAGAGCATGGGATTGAGCAGGGCTTCATTAGTAGAGTTGGCTACCACGCATGTAATTCTTTCTTAGATGAGAATATTTTAGAGTATCCGTACTAGTCTTTCCTGTCCGGTACCAAGGGTAGAGCCCTGGCTACTTCTTATCTGTATCCATTTCTCAAAGAAAGATTGGGTGGATGTTCAGTTCCTTCTTCCGCCCGCCCCAGGCTTTACTTCATTTCATTTACTTGTTTGCCTTGCCTGCCCCCAGTGCAGTGCGCTCACCAAGCTGAGATACTATCATGTGAGTGGAAATCAGCTGCCTATCCCCTCCGTCAAGTACGTGAATTGAGAAGTGGAGCGGGTGATTTCTTTTTGAATTATTGTACGGCTTTGACTGACTTGCTTTCTTGCCTGATTGCTTTTCTTACCTGGAATGATTTACCGAGGGAAAGGACTGAGTGCCTGATCCGCATTCCCATCCCGCTGACATAGATGTGAGTAGACTGACTGAGACTTCTAGTGAACCGAGATTGGCGCACATGTCCGTGAGTCAGTGCCCGAAGTAGGAGTGAATGAAAAGAGCAGCTGGCCTTGGAAGGAAAAGTAGAATGCAAGCTGGAATGGAAGTCGATCAAAGCTATACGGGAGACGAACTGAACCAAGCAGTCAATTTGACGACAACATCATCCGTAAAGAACGAACGACTGACAGTGAGTTTTGGACATATAGTCTATCATCTCGTAATGTCCCTTAGCAGATAACATATCCGGTAGAAGAATATGATCTCCCGAAGGCTTTCTTCCTAATTCATCGGAGACCAGTCTGATTTTTCATTCAAGCACTCCTTGACAGAAACAGACAACAAGACTTTTTGCCGACTCACTAACAAAGAAAGCTAGGGGGAATGCCCTAAGAATTCAGGTACTTCCACATACGGGCTCACTATTAAACAGATATCACTGACAGGTACAGTCGGAAATCATACAACAGGAAGGACATAACACAGAAAAAAAAGGAGGACACCCACCCTGAACAAACAACAGATATGTCAACAACAAGCCGGAAGAACAAGACAGACTCTAATCAAAGAAAGACATTCGGATACCAGCGAGGACCTAAAGTTTGACGGGACAGCGGCACCTTTAAGGGAGGGGAATCTATAGAGGGACTGACACTCCATAGAAAGACACCCTAACTTGACTGATCAAATCGGTACTGAACTTCGGGCAGAACTCAGGGCTTAGCTTAACCTCTAGTCTATTTGGGCGCGAGGGACCGCTAAAGTAGGACTTGGCTCTGGTTTTGGACTCAGACAACCCCTACAACATCCGTCTAGCCCTGAACTAAATGAAACTGCTGGAAGAAAGGTTATCTACTGATTAGGCTTCAGGAGCAAGAAAGAATGACTGGGCCACACACAAGCTTCGAGATTGAGATTTGTCCGATCCACTCAACATCGTTGTTTTTCAGTCCGTATTTCATATTAGTGAATAGAAAGATGAGTGGACAGGAAGAAAGCCCGTAAAGTCACAACATTTCAAAGTCGGAAATCCACAGTACTGGAAATTCTTCCTAGAAGGCCAAGTTGTAAGCGAACATAGATAAGCTAACCAGCATACTTTCTCTTTGAATTGAATAGAAGGCAGGTTCTTTTTGAATGAACTCAACCACCCCTCCAACGCAAAGCAAGAGAGGCTAG
>JAKZJZ010001786.1:0-24656 GCA_022702705.1 Papilionanthe hookeriana x Papilionanthe teres
GAATTAAATTAAATCAAATTAAAAATTAAATTAAAAAAAAATTAAATTAAATTAAGTTAAATTAAATTAAATTAAATTAAATATAAAGACATGAAGAATTCAAAAATAAATCTAAGATAACTTCAACACTATTCCAAACTTAAATCATCAATTCAACTTAAATTAATCACAAATCATTAAATATCATTTTGCCCTTAAAAGCTTTAATTATCATAACTCCTAAATGGAGTATTAAGTGAAATGTTACTTCACTTATATGACATTCAAATATCCTAGTTCACCGAGCAAGTTAACAAAACTCAAAACCTCTGACGATCGATTCATTTACATAATTAAATTCTCTCGACTTAAAACAATCCTAGTAAATATCGAAAAGATGTTTAGGATTCTTCTTAAGCACTTCCTCAATATGATAGGATATTTATAAGAACAATCGAACTTAATTGTTCTTCGATGAAGAAAATCGTCTTCAAACTAAAAACACAAGGAACCTAGACGTCATAGGAAATGACTAGCCATATGATTAGGAATTTGGTAGAAAACCCTAACCCTTACCTTAGCTTTACCTAGGAACTTCGCTTAAATATTCTAACCGTGTTTTAAGTGCTACTGGGATGACGGGAAGACCCTCCAGTACGCTTTTATTTTATTGCGATTTACTTTACGGCAATTTATTTAATCGTATCGCACTTACTTTTCTCGCATGATAAACAACAATTGCATGAAAACCTACACCTTTAGGACGTAAACCAAAACTCGAAACCCATAACTAAATTAAAAGACACTACAAGATAAAATTCACCTCCACAACATTTCAAAATATAAGACAACTCAAAATTTAATCACAAACATGAACAACAAAACTACAACTACAACTAAATTAAAACGTCTCATCGAATGATCTAGAATACCTCTGATGATGTAACCCACGTGTTGCTAACGGGATTTCCCACGGTCTAAATGAAAGTGCGGAACTCATTTAGTTGAGTTTAGCAAATTCATCTCGGACTAAGTGAATTCGATGAAAATAACTGATGCCTGGATGACGGAACCGCGGGATCTTAATCGGTCTCGTTTAATCAACTTTAAGATTTGTTTTAATTAAAACATAAAAAACACTTGGAAATTAAGACTTTCTTTAAACCAAACACTTCTCTCATCTCCCGATTTATGATTTCTAAAACTAAACCTCCGCAACAACAAGGAGCTCGGAGCATGGTGGGCAAGCACGGCCATCGTCGTCACAGAAACTCGAACCCACTTCAAGAAAACTTTCCTAGAATTAAACAACAAAGCCATAGGACTTCGAGGTAGTTTCGCCTGGTGCAACATAAATCCTCAACTCTTCGTTAGGCATTTGCATCGCAAATTAAGCCCTAACCTGTCTTAGGATTCCGAGGTAGTCGTCCGATACGACATAAACCCTCATATCTTCCAAGCTATTTCGTATGATTCTATCATATAAATATAAGCCCTAATTAACTAAAATCGGCAAGATTAAAACATTAAATAAACATTAGGACTTTCCTAAATCCAAGCCAAACAATAGGATATTCGGGAGATTACCGAAGTTCGCTTCGAATCCGTAATTTCTCCTACTTTTCTTCCTTTCGAATTCCCAAAATAAAATGTTCCAAACTTCGATCCATTCCCTATCGAGATTCAAAAAATTCAATTCTTCGAAAACTTAAACTTTCAAATTCTCGAGAGCAGAATTATCGATTATTATCGAGAGTTTTCTTAGGTGATTCCCGTCACTTAAGATGTAATTAACTATAGTGGCTTGCCCTTATAGGGAATTTTAAAGAACCTGTGTAATATAAACCCCGTTTAATGTTTTCATATTAGCAGTGGAATTTGTCTCGCTTATAAAATTGGTTCGCGTACCAAACGGATGTCACAAATCTTCTAGTTTATCTAATCGAGCCCCATTATCAAGCAAGGTGTCTATCCTTGGGATAGATACACGGTTTGTGATGCGTGCTCGTTTATATAAACTATTCGGGATGCGAGATCAGCTTGATTTCATATCTTAAAATTTTCAAATTTAAAATCATTTTCAAAATCAAATACTACTTTCTAAATTATATATATATTTAAATTAAATTTAAAACTCGCCGACAACTTCTGTAGGCGACTCCTTTTAAAAAATACAACACAACCTAAAAATATGCCGACAACTTCTGGCGACTCCGCTGGGGAAAATTCCTCTCTCCATTCTAATCGACAATTCCCGTTTTCAAAAATCCAGTAAGGCATCCATGTCCCTTATGGATCAAACTACCCTTCTTTCCGTTGGGATACTATGTTCATTTCTACCTCGAACAAGTATAACCAACATTCTCTCGGATTTAGGAGCCACCGTTTAGACACCCCTAAACAGAGAGGTTCCGAGATCCTTTTACCTCATTTCGAGGTGGGGCGGACCCCCAATAAAGTGTTAGTCTGAGAGTGATCCTTCGAGTCGAGAAGTCTTGCTTAAGACTCTCTTTTCCTTTCCAACTCCGATTCGCATTCCTTACCTTCTCTACACCTTCGAACACTCCGTTCTAAATAAACAAACCCTCTAATAAGTGATTCTTTTAATAAGTGATTCCTTCTTATAAATACATGAACAAGAATGAGTTCGGACTCTTTTCAATTCCTTTCTTTTCGTCCTAAAGAAAAGAAGCATAACTCGGGACCGACAAACCGTAATCTACCCCGCGAAATGGAAGCCCCGAAACCGATTTTTCTTTTACCAATGGATCGGACTTCGCCGTCTATAAGGATGAGCCGCCCGACAATGGAATCATCCGATTCGGACAAGGATTCGAAAACACGAACGTCAAGATCACCGACGTCTCCCTCTTCGCACCGATGAACAAGGTATCCGAAGCCGAGGAGCCGCCGCTCGAGTTCAACCTCAGGTCGACCCAAGAATTCCTCCTCCGCAAAGGATCCCGACTAAGAGAAATACCGCCGTCCGCAGGAGGACCGTTCTTACTACCCCCACCTGGCCTAGTCGTTTCGCACCTACCCCGACTTTCGCCAAATCAAAGGGGAAAGAAATCCGTAATTATGATGGACTCCGTTACCGTGGAGGGTACGTGATCTTCTCGTAAGACCTTCTGTTTTCGAAATCGGGTCCAGCTTCAAAGATTCCGTCACCGACAAGGACCCAAAGAAGAAACAAGTAGTAATGATCGCTAGAGAAGCCGCAGCCGCCGAAATTGCTTTCCTAGAGGAAATTCCAGAACCGCCGTAATATACACCGCCGCCCGAATACATACCACTCTTGGGAGGAAGCAGTGTTTCATCCCCTCTCCGCCGCGAAGATGAAGAAAATATTCGCAAGATTGTCGCCACATTACCACAGCCCCACATATTACAACGATACCGCAAGAAAAGAACTAGAACTACGCCGTTTGCTCGACCGCAAACTTTGGTAGAAAAGTTAGCAAAGAAGGAAAACTCGCCCCGTATCGAAATTCTACGAAGGATGTGGCGGGTGCTGCCAAATCCCGTCTTGGGCCCCGAGTAGAACCCGCCATCATGACGTAAAAGCCAAGTAAAAGAATGAAGGCTAGTCCACCCGTTGTCGTCTCGTGATTACAGATTATGGAGGATACCACCTTCCAAAGATTTGGCCGACGCACCATCCGGTCCTGCACCTTCCGCCGTCGAAGGATGGTATGGCGTCCCACTACCGGGCAACTGAGATCGAAACAAGAACTCGAGAAAGAAAGTCTCGCCAGAGACTCGAATCCGAAGAAAGTGCTACCGCGATGAAGGGGACTCGCGAGAAGGGGACCCGACAGCCTATCGCACGACAACCACGAAGACACACACGTAAAGCCCCGCTAGAAGATGCCATGGAAAAGTCGAGAACCGATATCCGACGATCGGCAAAAGAAAGAGAAGAAAAGTTCGGAGACGAGATCGATTCATCGGAATTCATGGACGACGAATACGCGTAAATCAACATGGTCGAGACACGAGCTTCAACAGCCTTCGCAAGGTGCTCCCGCAACTCGCGTAAAGAGAGGAGCCGTAACCGATGAGAAGGTAACTTCAGGAGAAAGACGACACGATCGCTCAAATGGCGAAAAGGATGGAAGAGATGGCCGTAGCTCCGGCCACTTCCGCAGTCAAGTACAACCACAAAGGGAAACACCCCCGAAGTCATTCACATCGTAGACGGAGGAAAGGAGATTACATCCGTCAACTGGGATGATCAATTAAAGAAGGATGCAACACAAAGTATGATTCCCGAAAAGGATATCAAGAACTCGTGGAACAACAGGTGCGAGAAGCCTTAAGCACAATCGAAGAGCGGGACATCCATTCGGACGGCAGACCTTACCCGAAGAATTCGACGCCGTCCAATACCCGAAAGGCTTCGTACCACCTCTCGTTCAAGACCTTCGACGGAACCGGGAACCCCCGACAAAGATGTGGCACACTTTCGTGCCGCTTGTTGCAATGCCGGCGGGAGCGATGCATTACTCTTCCGATAGCTCGTCGCCAGCTCCGTCGGAATCGCCTTCGACCGGTATGCGAATTACCAAATGGTTCTAGTGAAGACGTTCTCGCAGCTAGAGAACCTCTTCATCAAGCGATTCGCCGGAGCTTCCGCACCACATCACTATAGTGATTTAGTGGTAGAGAAACAAAAGCCGAATGAAACTTTGGTGGATTACATACTTCGATGGAGGAACTTAAGCATGAAGTGTGAACCACAACCGCAAGAACAAAGATGCAAGCCGCATTTTACTAAAAAGCATCCATGGCCCGATAAGACTTCTCCTCAAGGGATTTACTATTAAGACTTTCGAGAAGTTGTTAAGCAAGGCCGGAAGCTTGCAAGAGGAGGCAAAGCAATTAAGTTTCACCGATAAAATGTATAAACAAAAGCCTCGTAAAGACTTTTGAAAAGAAATCCGGATCGTTGCAGAGCATGACAAAGGCAAGCAACCGATGCAAATACCACTCGTAACGGCCGCAAGAACTACAAATGTAATTACCAAGAACCCTGCCCAAACTATCACCATCTCCGCAAGATGAACAACCACCTCGTCCGCAACGTACATTAAGAGAGCTTTGAAGCAGAGAATATCCGTTCAAGAATGAAGCAAGGCCGAAAATGTTCCGTAGTTTGATGAAGACTCCGCATTTCCAACTGCCGCAGCCTAAAAGACCGTAGGAAGTCAACAAGAAAGGTGATCCCAACTTTCGCCCTTACCACCGGATGCTCGGGCACAAGATATAAGATTGTATTACCTTCAAAAGTCGGCTCAATGACAACCTCGCGGAAAGGGAATATAACGATCCCGAAGGAGTACATGAAGGAACCCCGTAAAGGAGGTTCCGTCAATGTTGTCTCGACCGATCCCATCATTCCGATGCATCCCTATACGACCGACGATGGATGGACTACCGCTCGGACGAGGTCTTCGAAAAGATTTTAGACAAGATCCAAACCGCTTCGTGCGAGCTTCAATTCGTAGTTTGAAACCCGTTAAGCCGGTACTATCACTCGCGATGGAAGAACCACCTCAACAGAGACGATCGAAGAAAAGAAGAAAATCGACGAAGAAGAGAAGACCGAGGCACCTAAGGCTGACTAGGGGTCGCTTATCCTATGATAGTCGGTTCCGATTCGGGGAGAAATCCCTCGAACCTCTCGACTCGTATGATTATCCGCTCACTTCGGTGGGATCATATAATGATAAGGGCTGATGGCGTCGGCTACGTTTCGACCGTTTCTAACGATTACGTAACTAACGACAATCAACCTAATCCGGACATCGATTTCGATACCAACGACAATTCTCAAATCATACACGATCTCGACGAGCAAAATAACGAAGAAGACATCCATCAAGGAGGCTACGAGAGTTCAACAAGCAACGAATCTATTTGCGAGTTTCGAGGAGCTCCAATCACGACAGAGTTAGAGCCTTCGTACTCGAAGCTAATCCGAAGAGCCCGTCATTCCGATTCAAGAAGAGACACCGGCAAGCTCAACAATAGATTCGCAGGAAATTACGAAGTCAACTTAAGGAGTGGAAAAGTTCTACCTCCGAGAATGGGTCCAAAGGACAAAGGAAAGGTAGTGGTTGTTCAAGAAGAACCAACCCCAGCAGAAGAAATACCCATTCGAGAAGAAGCGTAGACACATGAAAATAAAGTGGACTACAACGTGCTAGCCCATCTTAGGAAACTACCAACCAAACCGAGCATCTACGATGCTCTCATCTTATCAAAGGAGATGAGAGAAGCTCCGATCAAGGCCTTACTTGATCCGAAATTTGCTTAGCTCAAATGGCCGGAGATTCCTTAGATGAGGTTTCGCTTCGTTAAAGGAACAACGAGGTGTTACCTTCACGGACGATGACCTACTACTGGAACAACAGATCACAACCGACCATCAGTACATTTCAGCCATAATCGGAAAATTTACACTCTCCGCAGTATTGGCGGATCCAGAGCATCAATCAATATAATGAATCTTCGAACGCTAAAGATACTTAGAAATCGATGCCCGCGAGCTCGAAGCTGACAAAATGTTATTAAGAGGATTCAACCGTAAAGGAGAAAGAGCCCTCTGATCAATAACGCTATCGATGAAGACCGGTGACTTAGCAAAGACAACCGCGAAATTTCACATAATCGATTCGTAAACGTCATTCAACGCTCTACTAGGCCGACCATGGATACATGAAAACAGGATGGTACCATCATCTCTACATCGTTGCATCAAATACTACGATGGAGGGGAACAAGCGCATCAAAGGTGACTTACAACCATTCTCCGTACATGAAATTGGAATCCACGAGGATGCAAACTTTATTATGCACCACCGAAGAAAACGATCTTCTCCAGAGATACCATAACAAATGAAGCAAAGAAAGTTCAGACAACGAAGAACCCGAAGTTCTAGTCCAACAGCCACTCACCACTCCCTTACTGGCGAGATGGTGAAGGTTTCTCCACAACTCGCATCCGAGGTCGAGGCCGGGGACGAGGTCGTGGTAGAGACGTTAGGACAATTGGACGAGGAAACCAACCATTAATGTCGATCGGGAAGATAGTTCCGAAGAAGAAAAAGAAATCAAACAAGAAGCAACTGACAATAAGCTCGAAGAAGCCGCAATTCAAAATCCCTCTCGAAGATGAAAGAAACGAAGAATATAAATCGATGTACGAGAAGATTAACCACTATGTACATACTATGACCCTGACCCCGATCCATTCTAATAAGATCGAGGGTATGGAGGTCAAAGAGGTACGTAGCGGTGGTGCAAAACCAATCAAATTCTACCGTGGTGCTTCTTCCTCCAAAACCGAAAATAATGTACAACTCGAAGATGCTACTTCATCGAATTAATGGAATTGCCTTTCGAGTGGTACTCTCCCCGTGTTCAAAATTTAATTCAGCCGTGGTTTCTTACCTCGACAATGGACAAAAGGTCAATCACAACGTTTTGAAAATTTATGGAATAACTCCTGTCGTCCACCCAACTCAAAGCATGGTCTCGGATTCGCACGCAGGATCAGCCGATGATACCGAATTTTGCTTGGTTGTCACTTGCGAATCTAATGAAAACCGCATGGAAACTACGACGAACTCGAAGATTTACAAATCGGAGACGCTCCACCGAATTCGAAGAAGAAATCAAATCTACGATGGATGAGTTAACTGAAGTTAACTTAGGTACTAGCTAAGAGCCTAGACCTACCTTTGTTAGCTCCTTACTCAATAAAGAAGACTCGAAGAAATAATCAAGTTATTAATGGAATTTAAAGACCGTTTTGCTTGGAGCTACGATGAGATGCCGTGATTAGCTCCAGCAGGTCGCAAATTCATAAGCTAGAGTGGATCCTACTTCCGTCCCACCGTACAAGGTCCCGTAAGAATGCGTCTAGAAATCGAACAACAAGTCATAGCCGAAGTTAAAAAGCTAATAGACGCTAAATTTGTCCGTGAAGAACAATACCCGACTTAGTTAGCCAACGTGGTACCAACATGAAGAAGAATGGTCGATCGAATTTGTGTGGATTTCGTAGATTTAAACAAGGCATGCCCGAAAGATGAATTCCCTCTACCGATCCTGCATTAATGATCGACATCGCTTCAACACATGAAATATTCTCATTCATGGATGGATCTTCATGATACAACCAGATAAAATGGCTCCGTAAGATGAAAAGCTTACAAAGCATTCGTAACGCCGATCGGAGTATTTTGCTACACAGCTGATGCCATTCGGATCAAGAACGCAGAGCAACCTACCAGCAGAGCAATGACAAGAATTTTTGATGATCTCATCCATAATCAAGTCGAATGCTACGTGGACGATGTGGTCATCAAAAGCAAAGTAAAGGACAACCACTTGTATGATTCGAGAATTGTTTTCGAACGATTAAGACAATTTAACCTTAAGATGAATCCCTTAAAATGCGCTCTTCGGCGTCACCTCCGGAAATTCTTAGATTCGTTGTCCGACATCGTGGAATCGAAATCGACCCTGAAAAGATTAAAGCCATCTTAGAAATGCCACCTCCCAAAACCTTAAAACAACTACGATCTTTTCAAGGGAAGTCGGCATATCTTCGACGCTTTATCTCAAACCCGTCGTAGTGTCACCTTTCTCGCACTAGCTTAAAAAGGACGCCAAATTTATTCGGGAAGAGAAATGCCGCAGGGCCTTCGAGGACATTAAACAATACTTAATGACACCTCCCGTCTTAGCAGCCCCGGCCTCGTGTAGACCGCCGATACTTTATACCGCGGCTTTAGACGACTTCTCTCGAGCCCCGTTAGACCTGTGTCAATGATGAGGGTAAAGAAAATGCTCTTTACTACTTAAGCCGTCGTTCATCGCCGACGGAAATAAGGTATCCCGCAATTGAAAAGCATTGTTTGGCCCCGATCTTCGCCGCTCAAAAGCTCGTGCATTACATGCTTTCTCATAAGGTCAACCCGATCTCGAAGTTTAATCCATCGCAATACTTCGATGACTCGTCCAACGCTTTCCTGCAGACTTGCCGTATGGTCAATGATATTATCGCAATTCGATATAACTTTCGTGCCTCTCCGTGCCGTAAAGGGACAAGTCTTAGCGTACTTCCTGCAAGACACCCTTTGCCTGCAGAATCTCCTCTCAACGACGATCCGCCGATGAACAAATAATGAACCTAGAAGACCTCGATGATCGACGTTGGGAATTATATTTCGACTGAGCATCTTCAAGCACACAAAGACGAAGAATCGCAAGTGATAAGTGCTCCGGTAAGGCAGAATCGGGCTAATCTTTATAACACCGGAGCGGGGATGTTAAGATACTCCTACCACTCGACGTAGCCGTGTACAAACAACGAAGCGGAATACGAAGCCCTCATAACGGATCGGAATTAACCATTCAAATCGGGGATAACAGACATCAACATCTACGGGATTCACAAGCTTAATCATTCAACGTATCGCGTGACAAGTACGTAATTTTAAAGCCAAGACTCGAACAATACTTCCAAGCATGCCATACAACTGTTGAACAAATTCCGAATGCGACAATCTACAAAATTCCCGTAAAAGAAAACGCTTTAAGCAGATGCGCTAGCCCGTCTCGCAAAAGAATTTGCCTCGTTTGCAAGATGAATCGCTGGAAGTGTCGCTCACGGACGTCATGTCCTATCACAAACTCGACATGTACACGATACACAAACCGAAAAAGGAAAAAGGATCAATCAGCAAGAAAGGATGTAAAAACACTGAAGATCGAGCGACAACCATTACTGATTACTCCGCAAACAGAAAACTACTGACGATAGGTCACTGACCATCGTATCAAGAAAAGAACTCGTCCTACGCATTAATAAACAATACGTTATACGTAAGGTCTTTCGATCAAATGTGGCTAAGGTGCCTAAGCGGGTCCGAGGCCCGCGAAATCGTTAAGGAGGTGCATTCAGACTCGTGGCGCTCACCACCGGGTCCGAAGATGAAAATGAAAATTAAAAGACTAGTGGTACTACCGGCCCTCGATGATGACCGACCGCATGAAAATCGCCAAGAGCCGTCACCAATGCCAAGTGCACGGAGTGGTTCTACACCAACCTCCAAATGTGCTACATCCGACAATCGCATCGCGGCCATTCGAATGTCAGGTACGTATATAGTGGGTCCAATGAACCACCATCTTCAAAAGGACATCGCTTCATTCTTGCGGCTACAGCATTACTTTTCCAAGTGGCAGAGGCAGCTCCACTTAGAGAAGTGAAAGCACATCACGTACTACAATTTTTCAAGAACCAAGTTGTTTACCGTTTCGGAGTGCCGCGCGAATCATCTCGTATAACGGCCGCATTCGAAGCACACAAATCAACAATTTTGTCGGAGACACGGAATCGACCGGCGATATTCAACAATTTACTACCCAAGAGCAAACGGCCTCGCTCGAGGCTTTTAATAAAACTCTCGTTCAAATTTTAAAGAAAACCTTGGACGATAATAAGAGAAATTGGCACGAGAAGTTGTTAGAGCCTCATGGGCCTACCGGACAACCTTCGTAACTCCTACGCAAGCTACACCTTACGCTCCGGTGTATGGGTCCGAGGCAAGTAGTTACCTTGTGAGGTTCAGCCTTTCCTTCACTCGTAATCGTTAGCTTGCAAATAAAATCACAACGTAAGAAAACGCCAAATTACGACTCGAAGAATTGGAGAGCCCTGAAGGGAAAAGACTTGCAGCCGCAATGTAATTTAGAACTATACCAAGCTAAGATGGTTCAAGCCCATGACAAACCGGTCCGCCCAAGAACCTTCAAAGTCGGTGATTTAGTTCTCGTTCTCAAAAGACCTATTCTCGCACACCGCAAGATAGAGGAAAATTTGAACCCACTGGGAAGGACCGTTCGTGGTCAAGCAAGCATACCTCGGGAGGTTCCTACCAGCCTAGTGAATTGCCGTGGAGAACGACATATGCTTCCGATCAATGGACGATACTTGAAAAAGTATTACGCTACCTGATGTTTCGAAGGAATGAACTTTCCATCCCTAGAAGCACTGGTGAAGTGATTACTTATGACTGGGTCCGAACCCAAAAAATGACAAAAATGTGCTAAAATAAATAAAATCCTGATAATAAATTTTTCCTTGTTTTCTTTTCCAAATCAAAATCTCTTACCTGATCTTATCCCACTTCATTCCTGTTAAGTTTAAAAATATAAGAATAATAAAAAAATGTCTTTAATAAACATTTTCTTAATGTTCTTGTTCTTAAGATAGCCCCCGATCCTTTTCCTCGTCTTTTCGCAGGAAATGTCGAGCGGCGGTCTGGTCCCGAACTTTAAGAATGGCGTAAGCCTCGCACTCGATGAAAAGAGGGTGAAGGATGGAGCGATAATCGAGATCGACTCCGGATTTCGCACCAGCAGCCTACAAGCGACGAGGAAAGTGACCGGGTCCCTGCTGACCGAGAAGAACTCGCCCTGACATACAAGGATGAAAGTGGGTGGCCCAAGCCACCAATCCAAAGAACAAGAAAAGAAAGACAAACATCGAAGAAGATAAGAAAATGAAGTCCGTAGTCGCTATGCAGCAGTAGGCAGTGCTTGTCACCGCCGCGCCTACGTAGATTCAAGAAGTTCGAAGAGCTACTCTCACAAGCAACGCAACGAAGAAATAAGAATCGCCGTATCCGTAAGATGTTAACAAAACTAGCCGCGACCAAACGCGACGAGACAGCTGCTAATGTCGCGGCATACACTTCAAGGACACCGGCTCACCAGAACTCGAAGAAAGGAGGCCGCCTCCTAGGATAACAGAAAGAACTAGTGGAAATCTCCGAAGATCGAAGAAAGAAGGCTACCACGCCACCGGATAGAACCACCAATGATGCATGACCTTGTCTGCAAGCTAACCCCGGGGATGTCCCGACATGCATCATCCCCGAGGAGCCAAGGTATGCAGGAGAACGTGAAGGGATCGAACCGTATATTCCACAATATGTCACTGTGCCTCGCCATCCGCAGATCATTCCGGAATACGAGCCGGAGAGAATGCGTAATGTTGAAAAGAAAACCTTTGAATACTTCGAGAGAATTAAAGGCAGTACGAATCAATATACTGAAGGCCTCGAGCTACATACGTACGTATTCTCGTAGTATGAACAAAGAAGAAATCGTGGATCGCATCCGGATTTGAAAAGAATGGGCCGAGCGGGCCGCCTAAGGGAAAACACATACTCGAACCCCGGAGATGGATGCCGTGGAAGGGAAGAATCACAATACAATGTGGATGCCGTTACAACTTTCATGGAGGACATGAAGGGAAACCCACCGGAATACTCCGTCACGGGCAAGTGGATCCGATGCCATTAGCCATCAAGAGAATGGTAAAGAGATCGATAACATGGAGGGTACCGCCACAGATTGCATACCCAATACCGCATCATCAACATCTACAAACAGGTGACCGCATACCCCCACACATAGATCACCACGACTTTGTCGACCTTCTCGCACGCCTCTTTCCCGAGCGAGTGTAACATCATGTTCGGATCCGACCTCCGGATAGCAGCCCATGTGAGTTCCGAGGGCCGTAGAAAATACCATTACCGGTAGGTTCCGTCATGATACCGAAGGGCAACGGAGCGTATATCGCTAAGCATCGCATACCATGAGTACCAAGAAGCTGATCTCGCTTACTGTTCGAAGGATGGACGACAGAAGACACCTTACCATTTCCACATGTACCCGAGCTAGAGAGCCTCCGCCTTACGAGCCGCGAGTTACATGGAAAATATCACACCTCCAATGTACATCCATACGGCATCCTCGCCAAGGATGGCTTGGAAGGTGATGTTATCGACCATGTACCCCACTATTCGTACATGGATTTTCGACGCATGCTTCTTTCGATGGATCAACAAAGATCATACACAAATCCGTTTCGAGTTTACATGGATTGTATGAAATATATTCCGTATCAAGATGTATGATGTATCTTCTACATGATTGGAATGAAAGTGACCATGTCACATTTTCGGCCTTCACCTCTTTTCAGGCAAATTGATCGGGAAACGCCGTTAAAGTTAAATGAACTTCGAACAAAGAAATCGTAAAAGGAATAAAAAAAAGAGAATAAAAGAAAACTTTCCTTAAAAAAAAAAATCTAAAAGAAAAATGACAAACACCAAATTCACATGAACATTAAACAAACGATAAAATAAAATTTGAATCATTAAAAGATAAACAAAATCAACATAAATGTTAAATCAAATTCTCAATCAAATTTCAAATGTGATCTTCCAAATTTCAAATCAAATCTTAAATCAAATTTCAACCGAGTTCAAACTCATCCTTCCAAATTTCAAGTTCAATCTTTCCTGATTCCAAATCTCTATCAAATTTCAAGTTCAATCTTTCCAGATTCCAAATCTCTATCAAATCTCAAATTCGATCTTCCAGATCTTAAATCAAATCTCTTTCAAATCTCAAATTCGATCTTCCAGATCTTAAATCAAATCTCTTTCAAATCTCAAATTCGATCTTTCCAGATCTCACATCAAACCTCAATCAAATTCAAACTTTTGGGTCGAGGATTTTACATCCAAGACTGCACTGCTTTAGGATTCTTTCCCTATTGCACTGAAATACATCAAATTCAAACTTTTGGGTCGAGGATTTTACATCCAAGACTGCACTGCTTTAGGATTCTTTCCCTATCGCACCGAAATACATCAAATTCAAACTTTTCGAGGTCGAGGATTTTACATCCGATACCGCACCGCTTTAGGATTCTTTCCCTATCGCACCGAAATACATCAAAATCAACTTTTCGAGGTCGAGGATTTTACATCCGAGACCGCACCGCTTTAGGATTCTTTCCCTATCGCACCGAAATACATCAAAATCAATTTTTCGAGGTCGAGGATTTTACATCCGATACCGCACCGCTTTAAGATTCTTTCCTATCGCACCGAAATACATCAAAATCAATTTTTCGAGGTCGAGGATTTTACATCCGATACCGCACCGCTTTAGGATCCTTTCCCTATCGCACCGAAATACATCAAAATCAACTTTTCGAGGTTGAGGATTTTACATCCGATACCGCACTCGCTTTAGGATTCTTTCCCTGTCGCACCGAAATACATCAAATTCAAACTTTCGGGTCGAGGATTTTACATCCAAGATCAAGCACCGCTTTAGGATTCTTTCCCTATCGCACCGAAATACATCAAATTCAAACTTTCGGGTCGAGGATTTTACATCCAAGACCGCACCGCTTTAGGATTCTTTCCCTATCGCACCGAAATACATCAAATTCAAACTTTCGGGTCGAGGATTTTACATCCAAGACCGCATCGCTTTAGGATTCTTTCCCTATCGCAATCGAAATACATCAAAATCAAACTCTCGAGGTTAAGGATTTTACATCCAATACCGCATTACTCCGAGATCTTTCCTCATTGTAATGATCCAATCCAATCGATTCGATCTTCTTTTCGGGTCGAAGATGTTACATCTAAAACTTCAAAATTCCAATTTTCATTTCAAATCAAATCCCTTCAAATTAACCTTGACAAACATCAATCTAAATTAAAAACTCCAAATTGAAATCTAAACTCACACATCATGACTTAAACATGAAACAAAATAAAATCTAAATCGAAATTCTCCCAAATCATGTGATTTGGGATTCACCTCCTTTTCCTTTCCCTCAGCCGAGAGTTCAAGAATCTCCGAGCCTGCAGATATACTCGACACTCCCCACCGAAGCTCTTCTACTTCGTCCTAAGTTTGTTACTTGGACATCCGTGTTGGTTTTGTTGATCGCTCGGTCAACACCACACGCGCGTGTGCTCCGTCACTCACCACACCTATCGGGGTCCATTTGTCGACCTCATTTTCGATGAGGTCTTCTTCTTCTCTTTAGTGCTAGATCTAGCCTTCAGCTTTTCCTTTCGACTATCTTAGAGGATTAGAATCGGGACCCACCTTTTAGAAATTCAAACCACTTCTAAACTCCCCGCAAACTCCACAAACTCGACCGTAGACCCCTAATCACCTGTGAGGGTCAAATCAAATGCGGAAGTTTAAAGGATGAGTTCCTATGTGACTCTTCGGCCTCAGACCGCCCCGGTGGCCCGGTCCGGTGAAGGGTCGACTTGCACACACACTACACCTACACACTACACTTTCACACACTTCCTAAAACACACCCATACCCGACTTCGACCTCCCGACTCATGTAGGTGATTCACATGGATGGTCCTTAACCCCTAAGCCCTCGCAAGAGGGTTAGAACAACATAAATGAATGCCTCAAATGAGTCCCTTCATGGCTCATGTGGGCTTGATATGGCTTCATGGCTCAACAAAAATGATTTCATTCCACTTACATCCACCCAATCTTCAATTTTCCAAATTTTCAATTTTTGACCCCCGGACCCTACACCCGCTAACCTACCCAAAGCCCCGAATAAACTCCAAATTTCTCAAAAAATTTCCAAATCACCCAAAATTCTCCAAAATCATTCCCAAACATTTCCACATCACTCAAATTGATCATCCATACCCAAAAATATCAAAAATTCCAAAAATACCTCCCAATACCCTCCAAATACCCAAAATACCCTTTTTAACCCAAAAATCCAAAAATTCAGAAAATTCCCAGAAAATTCCAGAAAATCCCAAATGTTCCCAATTTCATTTTGTTCAACTACACCATGGGCCAATTTTGTCAATTTACCCTACTTTTGTCAAAACCCCCAATTTGATACATTTTAACCCTAAGCGAACCCAATGTCAAAACCTAACCTACCCAATTGACCCAAATTCTGGTCCAATTCAATTCTAAACTTCAATTCAACATCCCCAACACCAATTTAGACCAAATCCAAGCCCAATTTGATTGAAATTTGATCCAATTTCACTTTTGGCCTTAAAGCCCAATTTGGACCCATGACCCAAACTTAGCCCAAACTCACCCAATTCAACTCCAATTAACCCCAAATCTTTTCTAAACCTTCCTTAACATCCCCATAAACAAAACACTAACATGATTTGCCCAAGATTTTGATCCAAACCCCACTCAAATTCAACCCAAAGCTAAAAGGCCCATTTTCGACCTAAACCCAAACCTAGCCCAAATGAGCCCAAATCCCAAAATCAAAACCTAACCAAAGCCAAAACCTCTTTGAAACACTCCCATAAACATTTCCCAACATTAATTTTACATCAATTTCAACTCTAGCCCAACATTGGCCCAAGTTAGCCCAATTCGACCTACATATAGCCCACTTACCAATTAAACCCAAATTCAAACCAATTCAAGTCCAAATCACACCAAATCGACTCCAAACCACTCATGACACATCCCTAAACCAAACTCAACAATTATTTGGCCCAACCTCTTTACAAAATTTCTATCCATAAATTCATTTTCAAACCTAAAAGCCCACTTCCCTAAACCTTCCTAAAAGCCCATTTCCACCAAATACAAAAGCCCAAAATTGGCCCTAAAGCCCACATGACATTTCCATTTGCCATCCATTTAATCAAAGCCATTCCCTAAGTTATAATTCCATCATCAAACAATTCCAAATCAAGCCCCATACAAATTCACATCAAAATATCAAAATTTTTCTTAAATCCATTTACATGAAATCGACTCGACTTTTCCCAAGCCAAAGGCGAGCCATGAAGCCATGCATGAGCCACATGGAAGCCATGAGAGCCTCTTTACATGTCACCATACCATATCAGGTAGGAAGGAGGGCCCCTTTCCTTAATCCCTAAAGCTCATTAACCTTTAATCATGATTCACCTAAACCTAAATTTAATCCAAATATATTTGGACTGGAGACTTCTCCATGCCAAACCAACTCGATCCCTTCGATCCCCCACAAGCACCCAAAGCCACCTCGAAGGGTGCACCAAGCCCAAATAGGTGAGTCGACCCATTTAGACCCAAAACTAGCCATGCCCCATTCTACTTTGGATCAAAGCCTTTACACTCGGCATTTGCCAACCGCTCGCACAAACACCCGCCCCGACCCACCCGACCCCGAGGGTGACCTCGCTCGCCGGCCACCCACCCCGCCGCCGAAAACTCCATGGCCGAGAGGTCCAAGTCAATCCAAGCTTGGAATTCTCACCCGCCGAGCCGCCCCATGCCCAGCGGCCATCGCAGATCGTTCTTCACTCGCCATGAGCACCGATCCCACCCTCAACTCCCCCGGAGGCCCTCCACTCGCCTATTTAAACTCCCCACCTCTCGGCCACGAGGAGGTGCCGAACCGAACCATACCAAAACTCGCCAAAATCACTCCTCACTTCCCCCTAAACTTAGAGCACTTGATCCCCACCGTTCTCCCCGCTCCAATACCCATCGATCGAGCTCAATTTCGAAGCTCAATTCTCAAGCCCAGAACCAGACATTCCCGAATCCTTCACCAAAATCAAATTAAACTCACCTACACCTTCACCAGTGCCAAGAGAAGAAGTTTTCCAAAGGAAAGCCCCCTCTCCAGTGCCACCCAGCTTGTTCCGTACTCTAAAGGTTGTGATCGGCCTTGGTGGAAACTACACCTATGCAATTCACCACATCCCTGTGCTTCATCCCTAGCCTCCCGCAGCCTCCAACGAACGTGCCAAACATCTCTCGATCGAGGCTTCACCTCTCGCAGCAAAGGTATGAACTAATTCTTCATCCCGAGCCTCCGGAGATTCTCCATTTCAAATGCTTTAATTTCAATGCACGGTAACCGTATAGATGTGTTCGTCTCTTCAAGACGAATCCATAGCAGCATAAGATCATGAAAATCCATCGAGTATCGAGTGAGATATTAGGGATTTAGTGTGGACGGCTCTCTGGCGAGGACACTTGGGGACGATGAACGGATGCCGTCCATTTAATACACGCGCGCACGGACGGCCGTGATCGCGCCGACGAGGAGACGAACGATACAACGGGCCCCGGACGCGCCGACTCGCATGGCGGCGCCCGAATCGCATCGCGACACGCACCCCTTCTGAGATCGCCGATGTTGACGCCGGCGCCGCGTGGATAAGTAGAAAATTAGGGGTATTTTCTATTTATTTAATTCCCTAAACTTCAAAAATTCATAACTTCAGTGTAGGAAAATCATAAAAATAAAATAAAAATACCCTCTCGCTCCAAGGAATGTAGGAGAATAATGTGGAAAAGAAATCATTTAATTTCATCAAGTATTTTATTTTTTATAATTTATTTACTCTCTCGCATACATTTAATTCTCCATGCATGTATACAATTCACCATGGCATGAGACCATGTGAGCTTTAAGCCTCCGAATTCGGGAACATTCCCCGAATTTTCCAAAGTCGAGGCCATCCCTATGAAGAGTTATTGATTTTTCAAATTCATGTCACCGTTTCGAGTATTTTAATTCCAATAAATAAGCATGTTGTGAAATAAATTCTAGGAAAATTTGGTGATGTTCCTTACGACTCAGTAGAACCCTAGAAAAATAAAGTTTTGAAGTTAGCTCATTTTAGCACAACCCTAATCGCCTTAAACACTCAAAATAGGTCTCTAATTAATTAGAGTTAACCATAGATCAAATTGACTTGAAATCAATTCTCCACTGACCTTTAGGATCAGAGGAACCCACCATAAAAGTTCGAAGTCAATCGACTCGTTAGCCCTATTAATCGGGTCGATTAGCTCATTTAGTCATTTTAAACTTTAAAAATTCATAACTTTCAAAATACCTTTCAAAAATTCACCAAATTGGTTTTAGAGCCTCTCTGATATCAGGGGAATTTAAGAAAATTAAAATTTCAATTTTCTAAAAAAGTTGATTTTTAATATTATTTTAATATTTTTAATAATTAAAAAATAATAAAAATCACAAAAATAATAAAATTCACCAAAATGTCACATTTTGAATTTTAATCACTTAGGAACAAACCCCATATTTTTCTTAGGCCTATTTGGTGAGATATTAATTTTTAAAGTTCTAGTGGTAATTTTAAAATTAAAAAATGTATTTTCTAGCATTTTCACTAAAATAATTATAATAAATCATAGAAAAATCAGAAAATTGCAAAATTTGCTTCTCTGGTTTCCTTTGATATCAGAGAGATTTTTGAAAAACATAAAATTCATTTTTCAACATTTATTTTATTTTTAAATTAATTAATACTCCAGAACTTAAAATAATTCTAATAAATAAAATATAATTCAAAAAATCACAAAATTTGGTCCAAGTGGTCCTCTGGTCATTAGGAATGTCCCATAATTTTCTTAAGGACAGAAACTTTTCCTTGGTCATGTTATTAAATTTTCCTTGGAAATCTCTATTTTCTACCAAAAATAATTATATAAATAAATTAAATACAGAAAAATCACATTTTCTCCTCTCATGTCTTTAGTGACATATGAGTGAAGTCACATAAAAATTTCAAGTTCATTTGAGTTCAATTTAGTGAGTTATGAAATTATTAAGCTTAAAGGGTAAAGTGGTAATTAAATTTTTTTTTAATCCTTAATTAAAACTTTAGGTTTAATAAAAAATTAACAAGTAGAATATTTGATCCTAATCTGATTTGGATGATTGAAATTTAATAATTGAAGGGTAGAAACCCATTAAGCAATTTAAAATGATTAAACTTTAATTAAATAATCGATTAAATTTGGAAGAATAATAAAATTGAATTATTAAAATAGGGATATTATTAGGAAGAGATTTATTCTTTAATTTAAAAATCCCTAAATTAATCATTTCATTAATGTTTAATTCTTAATTAAAATGATAATTCAAATTTAAAACATTGAAAAGACTTAATCATTAAACTAAAATTAAATAATCAACTCTTAATTTAATTAAAATTAAAATGAATAAAATTAAATTAAATTAAATTAAATAAATTAAATTAAATTAAATTAAATCAAATTAAAAATTAAATTAAAAATTAAATCAAATTAAAAATTAAATTAAATTAAAATTAAATTAAATTAAGTTAAATTAAATTAAATTAAATTAAATAAATTAAATTAAATTAAATTAAATTAAATCAAATTAAAATTAAAAATTAAATTAAATCAAATTAATTTAATGTAACATCAAACCAAACTAAATCGAATTAAATTAAATCAAATTAAAAATTAAATTAAAAAAAATTAAATTAAATTAAGTTAAATTAAATTAAATTAACATTAAATATAAAGACATAAAGAATTCAAAAATAAATCTAAGATAACTCAACACTATTCCAAACTTAAATCATCAATTCGAACTTAAATTAATCACAAATCATTAAATATCATTTTACCCTTAAAAGCTTTAATTATCATAACTCCTAAATGTAATATTAAATGAAATGTTACTTCACTTATAGTGACATTCAAATATCCTAGCTCACCGAGCAAGTTAACAAAACTCGAAAACCTCGACGATCGATTCATTTACATAATTAAATTCACTTCGACTTAAAACAATCCTAGAAATATCGAAAAGATGTTTAAGATTCTTCTTAAGCACTTCCTCAATATGATAGGATATTTATAAGAACAATCAACTTAATCGTTCTTCGATGAAGAAAATCGTCTTCAAACTAAAAACACAAGGAACCTAGACGTCATAAGAAATGACTAACTATAGGATTAGGAATTTGGTAAAAACCATAACCCTTACCTTAGCTTTACCTAGGAACTTGCTTAAATATTCTAACTCGTGTTTTAAGTGCAACTCGGATGACGGGAAGACCCTCCAGTACGCTTTTATTTTATTGCGATTTACTTTACTGGCAATTTATTTAATCGCATCGCACTTACTTTTCTTGTATGATAAACAATGCTTGCATGAAAACCTACACCTTTAGGACGTAAACCAAAACCGAAACCCATAACTAAATTAAAAGACAATACAAGATAAAATTCACCTCCACAACATTTCAAAATATAAGACAACTCAAAATTTAATCACAAACATAACAACAAAACTACAACTACAACTAAATTAAAACGTCTCATCGAATGATCGGAATACCTCTGATGATGTAACCCACGTGTTGCTAACCGGATTTCCCACGGTCTAAATGAAAGTGTGGAACTCATTTAGCTGAGTTTAGCAAATTCATCCGGACTAAGTGAATTCGATGAAAATAACGATGCCGGATGACGGAACCGCTGGATCTTAATCGGTTCGTTTAATCAACTTTAAGATTTGTTTTAATTAAAACATAAAAAACACTTGGAAATTAAGACTTTCTTTAAACCAAACACTTCTCTCATCTCCCCGATTTATGATTTCTAAAACTAAACCTCCGCAACAACAAGGAGCTCTGAGCATGGTGGGCAAGCACGGCCATCGTCGTCAGCAAAACTCGAACCCACTTCAAGAAAACTTTCCTAGAATTAAACAACAAAGCCATAGGACTTCGAGGTAGTTCGCTCTAGTGCAACATAAATCCTCAACTCTTCGTTGTGCATTTCGCATCGCAAATTAAGCCCTAACCGGTCTTAGATTCCGAGGTAGTCGTCCGATACGACATAAACCCTCATATCTTCCAGTGCTATTTCGTATGATTCTATCATATAAATATAAGCCCTAATTAACTAAAATCGGCAAGATTAAAACATTAAATAAACATTAGGACTTTCCTAAATCCAAGCCAAACAATAGGATAGTCGGGAGATTACCGAAGTTCGCTTCGAATCCGTAATTTCTCCTACTTTTCTTCCTTTGAATTCCCAAAATAAAATGTTCCAAACTCGATCCATTCCCTATAGAGATTCAAAAATTCAATTCTTCGAAAACTTAAACTTTCAAATTCTCGAGAGCAGTACATTATCGATTATTATCGAGAGTTTTCTTAGGTGATTCCCGTCACTTAAGATGTAATTAACTATGTGGCTTACATTTATAGTGAATTTTAAAGAACCTGTAGTAATATAAACCCCGTTTAATGTTTTCATATTAAGCTGTGGAATTTGTCGGCTTATAAAATTGGTTCGCGTACCAAACGGATGTCACAAATCTTCTAGTTTATCTAATCGAGCCCCATTATCAAGCGCATGTGTCTATCCTCAGGATAGATACACTGGCTCAGTGATGCGGTGCTCGTTTATATAAACTATTCGGGATGCGAGATCAGCTTAATTTCATATCTTAAAATTTTCAAATTTAAAATCATTTTCAAAATCAAATACTACTTTCTAAATTATATATATTTAAATTAAATTTAAAACTCGCCGACAACTTCTGTAGGCGACTCCTTTTAAAAAATACAACACAACCTAAAAATATGCCGACAATAACCAACACCAATGACTATCATCGTATGAATTTTTTCTATTCAACACTATCATGTAATTCTCTCCATTATTGATATGCGACAATACCGCATTGGTTCTTACATGTTCTCACAACAAATTTTAACATCTCGATTGCTCGAAATCAGAAGTAAATGAAGTGCGAGGTAGTGATTCATCACAAGCTTCTTCCAACATTAAACCTATCTAAACTTCACACAACTTCCTTCCATAATTTAATTACTTCATCATTTAAAAGGAAAAAGATAAATAAAACTACTCATAACTCATGGAGAAAACACAAGCACAATTTGATTTGAAAGTAGAAATCATAGTGAAAACACAACAAGTCTTACTTAAAAACCAAATGTAAAAACAAAGATAAAAACTTATTTGAAAATCCTCTCCACAAGACTCTTGAAGTTTCTATGAAACTTTTACTTTCCACTAGATAACTCCTTAGAGGTTGGGGCCCAACGTTAAGGATCGACTATCCTAAATTCTAATACAAACTATGATAATGCAAAGTAGAAAAGTAAAGAAAGTATGGCAAGAAGAAGCCTCTCTTTCTTCCTCTTTCCTTTCAACCACTTCAAGCTTTTCTCCAACTTCTCCCGTAAATACTTCTCTTCAAAACTCTTACCTTTTTATGATCTCAAGTCTTCATTTTAATAATTCCTCAAAAGGTGTTTTAGTGTATCTTAAAATTATGTCCAGATTCAATGTATCTTCCAAAGGATGCACCTCTTCATTTGAATTTGCTGGCCAAAAAAAGTTAAGAAGGTTTAAACCAAAAGTTGCTTCAAACACCCCTTGAAAATAGCATCAAATTTAAGTTAATTTGAAGTTTTTTACTGTGGCGCCTATGCGCCGCCATCGGCACTTAGGCGCCGTAAGGCCAAATTTTGCACACTTCATATTTTTGCTCCAAAGTTAATCCTTTTTTGCTTCTTTCATCATAATCAGTCATTTTAATCATACCTGTTTGAAAAAACCCAAAAATACCTTCTATTAAAGTGCAATATCATCAAAAATAGGTATAAAAATGTGCATAAAAATACTATATATTTTAGGTGTATCAAAATCCCCTAAACTTAAAATGTTACTTGTTCTCAAGTGACACTTAATCACATAGAAAATTTTATCATGCAAATTATGTAAATGAGTTTCTTTAGGAAGGTTTCAAAATTTTGTTCTAAAAATGAAATAGTACAATTTAATAAAAACTTTAGTAAATAAGATCAACTTATAGTTTAGAAAGTTCATAAGTAAAGGAGAATGAAAAATATGAGTTCTTATCTTATTCAGAAATATTTGTAGATTTTTTAAAATATAGGATTTAAACATTTTGTTTTTCTCACTTAAAAATTTTTATTTAAAAATAATTTTACTTACTATATTATAATCTTAAGCTTTAGATTTTCTCAAAACTTGTATTTTAAACTTTAGGTATGGAATTAATTTTTAATTAGGCCCTTAAATCCTCAAGTTTCTCCTTCCTTTTCACGTACTATTTTTCACTTCTTCTTTTTCTTTTTCTTTTTCCTTTTTTTTATAAGGCAAGGATTACTGTATCTGGATAGGCCTTTATTGATTTTTAATTACACCCTTCCATTTAAAATAAATGTATGATATATATCTTTCACTTAAAATCATAATAACAGTGTTGAAAATTATTATTTAATAAAATAAATTTAAGCTTTTAAAAATAAAAGTTAAATCTTTTATTTTTACAAAAATACAATATTTTTTACTAAAGATAGTTTAACTATATTTAACATTTCTTTACTAAGAAAATTTAAACTTTAAATTTTTCATTATTACTATAAATTTTAACTAAATTCTCTTACTCATTTCTTTATTCAAAATTTTGCTTCCCTAATATAACTTCATATACATAATTATTTTCAATAAAAAATGAAATGTATTTTAAGTATTCTTGAGAACAAATAAAATTTTACTTTTTTAAAATTTATTTTTAAATTCCCCCCAAACATTAAATTTTTAGTTAGGATAAAACATTTAAGCATAATAAATGATACATGGGTAAGAATTAAAAACAAGAATAACATGCTTGCAGGAATTTTCATATCCTAAATCTGCAAGTATGACAGTTTTAAAAAAAACAAGAGTAAAAATAAATCAAATTCAGTTTTTTTTTTCAGTTTTTCATAAAATAAAAATTTCAAAGGACTTCTACAATAGTGGAGGTTTTCTAAGAAAATACACACCAATTTAAAATATCTAAATTCTCAACAATACTAAAAAGATATAGTAGCAAATTTTGAAAAGTTTAAGCATGTAATTTAAATAGTAATTTCTAATAGTGTTCTAAATTTTCCTAACAGTTTTGGAATTAAGTTATA
>JAKZJZ010001787.1:0-24652 GCA_022702705.1 Papilionanthe hookeriana x Papilionanthe teres
TTTCTAGGATTGTTTTAAGTACAAATGAATTTAATTATATAAATGAATCAATCGTCCGAGGTTTTCAAGTCTTGTTAACTTGCTCAGTTAATCTAGGACATTTGAATATCCTATGAGTGAAGTAAGCACTTCATTTAATGTTTCATTTAGGAGTTATAATAATCAAAGCTTTCAAGGGTAAATTAGTATTCAAATGATTTGATTTAAGTTAAAGGGTTTAAATTTGGAATAATGTTCAAGTTGCTTCACATTTATTTTGAATTCTTTATGTCTTAGGTGATGTTATATTTAATTTAACTTAATTTAATCGAGTTTTAATTTAGTTTAACATAGTTCAATTTAATTTGATTTGGTGTTTAATTAATTTGATTTGATTTAATTTAATTTAATTATTTAATTTAATTTATTTTAATTTAATTGTTTAATTTAATTTAATTTAATTTTAATTATTTAATTTAATTTAATTTAATTGTTTAATTTAATTTAATTTAATTTTAATTTAATTTAATTTAATTTAATTTGTCTTAATTTAATTTAATTATTAAATTTAATTTAATTTTAATTTAATTTATCTTTAATTTACTTTATTTTTAATTTTAATTGAAATTTTTGAAAGAGTTTAATTTTAGTTTAATGATTAAGTCTTTTAATATTTTGAATTTGAATTATCATTTTAATTAAGAGTTGAATATTAATGAGATGATTAATTTAGGGATTTTTAAATTAAAGAATAAATCTCTTTCTAATAAATATCCCTTATTTTAATGATTCCAATTTTATTATTCTTCCAAATTTAATCCATTATTTAATTAAAGTTTAATCATTTTGAAATTATTTAATGGGTTTCTACCCTTTAATTATTTAAATTTCAATCATCCAAATCAGATTAAGATCAAATATTTTACTTGTTGATTTCTTATTAAACCTAAAGTTTTAATTAAGGATTAAAGATTTTAATTACCATTTTACCCTTTAAGCTTAATAATTTCATAACTCACTAAATTGAACTTAAATGAACTTGAAATTTTTATGTGACTTCACTCATATGTCAATAAAGACATGAGAGGAGAAAATGTGATTTTTCTGTATTTAATTTATTTATATAATTATTTTGATGGAAAATAGAGATTTTCAAGGAAAATTTGATAACATGACCAAAAGAAAGTTTCTGTCCTTAAGAAAATTAGGGGACATTCCTAATGACCAGAGAAGCACTTGGACCAATTTTGGTGATTTTTTGAATTATATTATTTTTATTATAATTATTTTGAGTTTTGGAGTGTTAATTAATTTAAAAATAAAATAAATGTTGAAAAATGAATTTTATATTTTTCAAAAATCTCTCTGATATCAAGGAAACCAGAGAATCAAATTTTACAATTTTCTGATTTTTCTATGATTTATAATAATTATTTTAGTGAAAATGCTAGAAAATACATTTTTTTAATTTTAAAATTACCCTAGGGCTTTAAAATTCAATATCTCACTAAATAGACCTAGGAAAAATGTGGGATTTGTTCCTAAGTGATTAAAATTCAAAATGTGACATTTTGGTGAATTTTATTATTTTTGTGATTTTTATTATTTTTTAATTATTAAAAATATTAAAATATTATTAAAAATCAACTTTTTTAGAAAATTGAAATTTTAATTTTCTTAGATTCCCCTGATATCAGAGAGGCTCCAAAACCAATTTGGTGAATTTTTGAAAAGTATTTTAAAAGTTATGAATTTTTAAAGTTTAAAATGGCTAAGCGACTTAATCAACCCAATTAGTGGGGCTAACCAAGTCCAATCGACCTCAAATTTTTATGGTAGATTCCTCTGATCCTAAAGGTCAGTGGAGAATTGATTTCAAGTCAATTTGATACCTGGTTAACTCTAATTAATTAAAGACCTATTTTGGGTGTTTAAGTCAATTAGGGTTGTTTTGAATGAACTAAGCCAAAATCTATTTTTCCTAGGGTTCTCTGGTCATAAGGAACATCACCAAATTTTCCTCAAATTTATTTCACAACATGCTATTTACTGGAATTAAAATACTCAAAACAGTGACCTGAACTTGAAAAATCAAGAACTCCTCATAGGGATGGCCTCCGACTTTGGAAAATTCGTGGAATGTTCCCAAATTCGGAGGCTTCAAAAGCCCTATGGTCTCATGCCATGGTGAATTGTATGCATGCATGGAGAATTAAAACAATGCAGAGAGTAAATAAATTATAAAAAATAAAATACTTGATGAAATTAAATGATTTCTTTTCCACATTATTCTCCTCTCGTTCACTCGAGCAAGAGGGTATTTTTATTTTATTTTTGTGATTTTTCTACACAAAGATATGGATTTTCGAAGTTTAGGGAATTAAATAAATCGTAAAATACCCTATTTATCTACTTATCCACGCGGCGCCGCCGAAACATCGGCAGCTCCGAAGGGGTACGTGTCGCGCCGTGTTCGGGCGCCGCCATCTGAGTCAGCAGCCCGGGCCCCGCGGTTCTCGCACCGTTTCCTGGTCCGACGCCATCTGAGCCGTTCGTCCGCGCGTGTATTGAATGGACGACATCCGTTCATCGTCCCCAAGTGTTCTCACCCGAGAGCCGTCCACACTAAATCCCTAAGATCTCACTCGATTCTCAATGGATTTTTACGTTCTTATACTCTATGGATTCGTCTTCGAAGAGACGAACACATCTATACGGCTAACATGCATCGAAACTAAGGCATTTGAAATAGAGAATCTTCGAAGCTCGGGATGAAGAGTTAGCTCATACCTTGGCTCGTAGAAGTGTGGCTTCAATCCGAGAGTTGTTGCACCTTCGATCGGGTCCTAAGCAAGCTCCGCATGAAGTCTCCCGGTCCAGTGGAATCGTCCGGATATGATTTCGACCAAGCCCGATCACAAAGCTTGGAGGTCGGAGCAACCGGGTGGCCCGGAGATGGGGCTTTTGATGGTGGACACCTTCCCTGGTCCGGTGAAGGTGTAGAGCCAATCAATTTGAGAATTGGCTCACCGTGGAGAAGTGTCCTCGGTTTTGGGTGGAATTTCAACTCCGAAATCGAGCTTTCAGAGGAGAAATGGCAGGGGAATTTCACTGGGGATCAAGTGCTCTAAGGATGGAGAAGAGTTTGGAACAATTTTGGCAGAGTTTTGGCAAGGTTTGTGCTTCGCTCTTCTCTCATGGCCGAGAGGGGTGGAGTTTAAATAGGAGAGGGTGGAGGGCCTCCCGGGGAGAGTTAGGGCTTGGGATCGACCTGCTCCGGTGAGGAGAAGATCGGCCATGGTGACCACTAGGGATGGGGCAGCTCAGCAAGTGAGAATTTCAATGTTGGCTCACATGCGAGCTCTCGGCCATGGTGTTTTCCGGCGGTCCGGTGGCCGGCCGGCTGTGCAATGGTCACCATCTTGGTCGAGTGGGTCGTGGCTGGAGGTTTGTGCAATCAATCGGCAATTGCCATGTGTAAAGGAGTTGGATTGAAATGGAATGGGGGATGAGCCTATTTTGGGTCCAAATGGGTCAACCCACCTTTTGGGCTTGGTTCACCTCCCCATGGCCTCGATTTTGGGCCGAGAGGATCGACTGGGTCGCCCAAGAGAGAGTGGTGTGGTCTCTATCCATGATGAGGTGGCTAAACATGGTTTAGTGTGCGACATGCTTAAGGTAAAAAGGCTTAATGAAAGATTAGGAAAGGAGCCCCTCCTTTTACCATTAATGGCATGGTCACATGTCAAGCCTCCCATGGCTTCATGTGGCTTGTCAATGGCTTGCATGGCTTGTCTTTGGCTTGGGAAAGTTGAGTCAATTTCATAAAAATGGGTTTTAAGAAATTTTTGGTAATTTGATGGGAATTTGGATGAAGCTTCATTTGGAATAATTTAATGATGATTTTAGGACTTAGGTAATGGATTTAATTAAATGGATGACAAATGGAGATGTCATGTGGGCTTTAGGGTAGATTTGGGCTTTTGAATTTTGAAGGAAATGGCTTTTAGAAGGGTTTAAGGGAAGTGGGCTTTTAAGTTTATGAATGTGTTCATGGATGAAAATTTTTGTAAAAGGTTGGGCCAAATAATTGTTGGGTTTAGCTCATGGATGTGTCATGAGTAACTTGAAGCAAATTTGGGGTAGTTTGGGCTTGAATTGGGTTGGATTTGGGTTTATTTGGTAAATGGGCCAATGTAGATCAAATTGGGCTAACTTGGGCCAATGTTGGGCTAGGGTTGAAATTGATGTAAAATAAATGTTGAGAAATGTTTATAGGATTGTTTCAAAGAGGTTTCAGCTTTGGTTGGGTTTTGATTTTGAGGTTTGGGCCTATTTGGGTTAGGTTTGGGTTTAGATCAAAATTGGACTTTTTGATTTTGGGTTGAATTTTAGTGGGGTTTGGGTTCAAATTTTGGGCAAATCATGTTAGGGTTTTGTTTGTGGGAATGTTAAGGAAGATTTAGAAAAGATTTGAGGTTAATTGGAGTTGAATTGGGTGAGTTTGGGTTAAGTTTGGGTCATGGGTCTAAATTGGGCTTTAAGGCCAAAAGTGAGATTGGATCCAAATGTCAATCAAATTGGACTTGGATTTGGTCTAAATTGGTATTGGGAATGTTGAATTGAAGTTTAGAACTGAATTGGACCAAAATTGGGGTCAATTGGGTAGGTTTGGTTTGACATCGGGTTCACTTAGGGTTAAAATGGGTCAATTTGGGGGTTTTGACAAAAGTAGGGTAAATTGACAAAATTGGCCCATGGTGTAGTTGGACAAAATGAAATTGGGAATATTTAGGATTTTCTGGAATTTTCTGGGAATTTTCTGAATTTTTGGATTTTTAGGCCAAGAAGGGTATTTTGGGTATTTGGAGGGTATTGAGAGGTATTTTTGGAATTTTTGGTATTTTTGGGTATGGATGATCAATTTGAGTGATGTGGAGATGTTTGAGATTGATTTTGGAAAATTTTGGGTAATTTGGAAATTTTGCAAAAATTCGGGTAATTTCAAGGTTTTGAGTAGGTTTAGTAGTGTAGGGTCTCGGGGTCAAAAACTCGAAAATTTGGGAAATTGAAGATTGGGTGAATCTAGGTGGAAAGAAATCATTTTGGTTGAGCCATGAAACCATTTCAAGCCCATATGAGCCATGAAAGGACTCATTCGAGGCATTCATTATGTTGTTCCTAACCCTCTTAGCCAAGGGCTTAGGGGTTAAGGACCATCCATGTGAATCACCCACATGAGTCGGGAGGTTAAGTTGGGTATGGGTGTGGTTTTAGGAAGTGTGTGGAAATGTAGTGTGTAAGTGTAATGTAAGTCAGCCCTCACTGCGACTGTGCCACCTGTGGCGCTCCTAAGTGCCAAAGGGTCCTATAGGAACTCATCCTTTAAACTTCCACATTTGATTTCAACCCTCTAGGTGATTAGGGGTCTATAGTCAAGTTTGTGGAGTTTGCAGGGAGTTTAGAAGTGGTTTGAATTTCTAAAAGGCGGGTCCCAATTCTAGTCCTCTAAGATAGTCAAAGGAAAAGCCTAAGGCTAGATCCTAAGCACTAAAAAGAAGAAAGGAAGACCTCATCAAAAATGAGGTCAACAAATGGACTCCCAATAGGTGTGGTGAGCCGACGGAGCACACCGCGCGTATTGGTGTTGACCGAAGCGATCAACAAAACCAACACGGATGTCCAAGTGACGAACTTAGGACGAAGTAGAAGAGTTTCTGCTGGGAGTGTCAAGTATATCTCCGGAACCGGAGATTCTCGAACTCTCGCCGGGGAAAGGAAAAGGCGGTAAATCCCAAATCACATGATCCGGGGAATTTCGATTTAGATTTTATTTTGTTTCAATTTATGCTTTGATGTGTGAGTTTAAATTTTAGTTTGGAGTTTCAATTTAGATTGAAGTTTTGTCAAAATTAATTTGAGGATTCGATTCGAAATGAAAATTGGGATTTTGAGGTTTTAGATGTAACATCTCCAACCTCGAAAGAAAATTGAATTGATTAGATTGAATCGTTGCAATGAGAAGATATCTCAGAGCAAAGTGGTGTTGGATGTAAAATCCTTAACCTCAAGAGTTTGATTTTGATGTATTTCATCGCAATAGGGAAAGAATCCTAAAGCAATGCGATCTCGGATGTAAATTCCTTAACCCCGGGAATTCGATTTGATGTATTTCGAAGGCAATAGTGAAAGAATCCTAAAGCAATGCAGTCTTGATGTAAAATCCTTGACCCAAAAGTTTGAATTTTGATGTATTTCAGGTGCAATAGGAAAAGAATCCTAAGCAGTGCGATACTTGGATGTAAAATCCTCGACCCAAAAGAGTTTGATTTTGATGTATTTCAGTGCAATAGGAAAAGAATCCTAAAGCAGTGCAGTCTTGGATGTAAAATCCTCGACCCAAAAGAGTTTGATTTTGATGTACTTCAGTGCAATAGGAAAAGAATCCTAAAGCAAAGGCAGTCTTGGATGTAAAATCCTCGACCCAAAAGTTCGATTTTGATGTACTTCAGTGCAATAGGAAAAGAATCCTAAAGCGAAGGCAGTCTTGGATGTAAAATCCTTGACCCAAAAGTTTGATTTTGATGTACTTCAGTGCAATAGGAAAGATTAAAGAATGCCTTGGATGAAATCCTCGACCCAAAAGTTTGAATTCGAGTATTTCGTGCAATAGAAAAGAATCCTAAATGAGTCTCGGATGTAAAATCCTCGACCCAAAAGGTTTGAATTTGATGTATTTCGAGTGCAATAGGAAAGAATCCTAAAGCGATGCGGTCTTGGATGTAAAATCCTCGACCCAAAAGGTTTGAATTTGATGTATTTCAGAGTGCAATAGGAAAAGAATCCTAAAGCGATGCGAGTCTTGGATGTAAAATCCTCGACCCAAAAGGTTTGAATTTGATGTATTTCGGCATAGGAAAGAACCTAAAGCAGCGTCTTGGATGTAAAATCCTCGACCCAAAAGGTTGAATTGATGTATTTCAGGCATAGGAAAAGAATCCTAAAGTGCGATCTTGGATGTAAAATCCTCGACCCAAAAGGTTTGATTTGATGTATTTCGGCTGCGGTAGGAAAAGAATCCTAAGCGGTGCAGTCTTGGATGTAAAATCCTCGACCCAAAAGGTTTGAATTTGATGTATCTCGGTGCGGTAGGAAAGAATCCTAAGCGAAATTTGGTTCGAATTTGATGTATTTCAAAGGCAATAGAAAAGAATCCTAAGCAAAGGCAACTGATGTAAAATCCTCGACCCAAAAGGTTCGAATTGATGTATTTCAAAGGCAACAGGAAAAGAATCCTAAGCAAAGGCAGTCTTGGATGTAAAATCCTCGACCCAAAAGAGTTCGATTTGATGTATTTCAAAGGCAAGAGAAAAGAATCCTAGCAAGCAGAATGCTATTGGATGTAAAATCCTCGACCCAAAAGGTTTGAATTTGATGTATTTCGGTCACGATAGGAAAAGAATCCTAAAGCGGTGCGGTCTTGGATGTAAAATCCTCGACCCGAAAAGAGTTGAATTTGATGTATTTCAAAGGCGATAGGAAAAGAATCCTAAAGCAAGTGCGATCTTGGATGTAAAATCCTCGACCCAAAAGAGTTTGAATTTTGATTGAGACTTGAAGCCTGGAAAGATTAAATTCGGAAATTTGGAAATTTGGAAGGATGAGTTTGAACTCGGTTGATATTTGATTTAAGATTTTGATTTGAAATTTGGAAGATCAAGTTCGAAACTTGATCGAGATTGGATTTGGAATTTGATTGAGGATTTGATTTGAAATTTGTAAGGATGGAATTTGATTTTGAAGTTTGGAAGGATGGAATTTGATTTTGAAGTTTGGAAGGATGGAATTTGAGATTTGTGTTGATTTCGTTTATCTTTTAATGGTTCAAATTTTATTTTATTGTTTATTTAATGTTCATGTGAACTCGGTGTTTGTCATTTTTAGATTTTTTTTTAGAAAGTTTTCTTTTATTCTCTTTTTTTTGTTTTATTTCTTTTTCTGTTCTTTGTTCGAAGTTCATTTAACTTTAATGGCGTTTCCCAATCAATTTGCACAAAAGAGGTGAAGGCCAAAAACGTGACATGGTCACTTTCATTCCAATCATGTTGAAAATACGTCGTACAACTCGATCTCGGAATATATTTCATACAATCCATGTAGACTCAAAACGGATCGTGTATGATCTTTGTTGATTCATCAAAAGAATCATCCGTCAAAAATCCATGTCCGAATAATGGGTTACATGGTCAATAACATCACCTTCCAAGCCATCCTTGGCAAGGATGCCGTACTGGATGTACGTTGGAGGTGTGATATTTCCCATGTAACTCACGACTCGTAAGGCCGGAGGTTCTCTAGCTCGGGTCCGGTTGGAAATGGTAAGGTATTTACTCGTCGTCCATCCTCCCGAAAGTAACCGAGATTCACTCCACCGGCACTCCCGGTATGCAATGCTTTGCGATATCCGCTCCGTTACCCGGCAGCATCAGTGACGGAACCCACCGTAAAGGTATCTTTATCGGCCCTCGGACTCACCCGGCCTCGCTATCCGGAGGTCGATCCGAACATGATGTTACACTCATTCAGGAAAGAGATCGTGCGGAAGGTCCGACGAAGTCGTGGTGATCAATATGTGGGGGTATGCAGATCACCCCGTTTGTAGATGTTGATAATGCAACTATTGGGTATGCAATCGTCGGGCAGTACCCTCCATGTTATCAATTTTTTTACCATTCTCTTGATAACTGATGGCATCGGATCTACTTGCCCATGACGGAGTATTCCCGGTGGGTTTCCTTCCTGTCTTCAAAGAAAGTTGTAGCAGCATCCGCATTGTATTGTGATTCTTCCTTTCCCCGGCATCCATCTCCGGGGTTCCGAGTATGTGTTTTCCTCAGGCGGCCTCGCTCGGCCCATTCTTTTCGCATCCCGAATACAATCCATGATTTGCCGTTGTTCATACTCCGAGAATACGTCGGTGTGTAGCTCGAGGCCTTCTAGTATGTTGATTCTTCTTCCTTTAATTCTCTCGAAGTATTCGAAAGTTTTCTTTTCAACATTCCGCATCCTCTCCGACTCGTATTCCGGAATGATCTGCGCATGGCGAGGCCTCGTGACATATTGTGGGATATATGGTTCAATCCCTTCACGTTCCCCCGCATACCTCGGCTCCTCGGGGATGATGTCCGTCGGGACATCCCCCGGGGTTGCTTCGCAACAAGGTCATGCATTACCGGTGGTTCTATCCGGTGGCGTGGTAGCCTTCTCCCTTCGATCTTCCGGAGATTTCCCCGGTTCTTCTCGTTATTCTAGGAGCCGGCCTCCTTCTTCGGTGTTCCTGGTGAACCGGTGTCCTCGAAATGTGAGTGCTCGGCATTAGCAATTGTCTCGTCGCGCCGGTCCGCGGCTAGTTTTGTTAACATCTTACTGATACGGCGATTCTTATTTCTCCGTTGCGTGGCCGCGAGAGTAGCCCTCCGAACTTCTTGAATCTCTGCGGCGCGGCGCCGACAAGCCCGCCCTCCGCCGTAGTGACTACGGACTTCATTTTCTTATCTTCTTCTGTGTTCGCTTTTCTTTTCTTGTTGTTGGATCGGTGGCTTGGGCCACCCACTTTCATCATCGTCCGTCCGGGCAGCTTCTGCTCGATTAATCGGGACCCACTACTTTCCTCGCATCGTAGGCTCCGCTCGGTGCGAAATCCGAGTCAATCTCGATTATCGCTCCATCTTTCACCCTCTTTTCATCGAGTGCAAGGCTTACGCCATTCTTAAAGTTCAAGACCAACCGCCCGTTCGACATTTCCCCGCGAAAAGACAAGGAAAAGGATCGTGGGTCGTACTAAGAACAAGAACATTAAGGAAATGTTTATTAAAGATACATTTTTTATTATTCTTATATTTTGAAATTTAACAGAATGAAGTAGGATAAGATCGAGGGAAGAGATTTTGATCTGAAGAAGAAAACAAGGAAAACTTAATTATCATGATTTTATTTATTTTAGCACATTTTATTATTTTCGAGTTCGGACCCAATCATAAGTAATTACTTCACCCGTGTTTCTTAGGGATGAAGAATTCATTCCTTCGAAACATCGAGTAACAGTAATATTTTTTCAAGTATCGTCCGTTGATCGGAAGCATATGTCGTTCTCCCCGGCAATTCACTAGCCGGTAGGAACCTCCCGAGTATACCGCTTCAACCACAAACGGTCCTTCCCAAGTGGGTTCAAATTTTCCTCCTATCTCGCGGTGTGCAAGAATAGGTCTCTCGAGAACGAGAACTAAATCACCAACTTTCAAGGTTCTTGGGCGGACTCGCTTGTCATGGGCTTGAACCATCTTAGCTTGGTATAGTTCTAAATTCCGTTGCGCCGCAAGTCTTTTCCCTTCCAAGCTTTCTAATTCTTCGAGTCGTAGTCCGGCGTTTTCTTCGTCGTGATCTTGTTTGCAACCGCAATTCCGAGTGAAGGAAGTCAACCTCTAAAGGTAACACTCGCCTGGACCCATACACCAGAGCGTAAGGTGTAGCTTCGAGTAGGAGTTCGAAGGTTGTCCGTAGGCCCATAAGGCTTCTAACAATTTCTCGTGCCAATTTCTCTTATTATCGTCCGAGGTTTTCTTTAAGATTTGAACGAGAGTTTTACTAAAAGCCTCGCCGAGACCGTTTGCTCTCGGGTAGTAAATTGTCGAGTATCGCGGCCGATTCCGTGTCTCCCGACAAAATTGTTGATTTGTGTGCTTCGAATGCCGACCCATTATCCGAGATGATCCCGCGCGGCACTCCGAAACTGGTAGACAACTTGGTTCTTGAAAACTCGGCAAGACGTGGTGTGCTTTCACTTCTCTAAGTGGAACCGCTTCCGCCCACTCGGAAAAGTAATCCGTAGCCGCAAGAATGAAACGATGTCCTTTCGAAGATGGTGGTTCTATCGGACCCACTATATCCGTGCCCCAACATTCAAACGGCCACGACGCAATTGTCGGGTGTAGCACATTCGGAGGTTGGTGTAGAACCACTCCGTGCACTTGGCATTGATGACAGCTCTTGGCGATTTTCATGCAGTCGGTCATCATCGAGGGCCGTAGTACCCTAGTCTTTTAATTTTCATCTTCATTTTCGGACCCGACCGGTGAGCGCCACGCAGTCCCGAATGCACCTCTTTAACGATTTCACGGGCCTCGGACCCGCTTAAGCACCTTAGCCACATTCGATCAAAAGACCTTCCGTACAATGTGTTGTTTATTAATGCGTAGGACGTAGTTCTTTTCTGATCCGATGGGCCAGCCGACCTATCGTCCGGTAGCTTTCCCGTTTGCAGGTGAGTCCATCAATGGCCGTCGCCAATCTTCCGTGTTTTCCGTCACCGCCGCAACTACTTCTTTTTCTTCTTCGATTTGTGTATTGTGTCTACGTCGAGCCGTGATAGGACCCGACGTCCGTGAACCGACACTTCCACTCGATTCATCTTGCAAACAGCAAATTCTTTTGCGAGACGGGCTAAAGCATCCGCTAAAGCATTCTCTTTTCTAGGAATTTTGTAGATTGTCACATTTGGAATCCGTTCCAACAATTCGTATGGCATACCGGAAGTATTGTTCGAGTCTTGGCTTTAAAAATTCCGTATCGTCCGGCGATCTCGTCGAATGATTAACCGTGAATCCCCGTAGATGTTGATGTCCGTTATCCCCATTCGAATAGTTAATTCCAATCCCGTTATGAGGGCTTCGTATTCTGCTTCGTTGTTTGTACACGGTTCCGTCAAGTGGTAGGAGTATCTTAACATCCCCCGCTCCGGTGTTATAAAGATTAGCCCGATTCCTCGCCTTACCGGCACTATCACTTGCGATTCTTCGTCTTTGTGTGCCGAAGATGCTCCGTCGAAATACAATTCCCAACGTCGATCATCGTGGTCTTCTAGGCTCATTATTTGTTCATCTCGCGGATCGTCATTGAGAGGAGATTCGGCCGGCAAAGGGTGTGCCGCGAGGAAGTCTCGCTAAGACTTGTCCCTTTACGGCACGCAGAGACACGAAAGTTATATCGAATTGCAATAATATCATCGACCATCCGGCAAGTCTCGTCGGAAAGTGTTGGACGAGTCATCAAGTATCGCAATGGATTAAACTTCGAAATCAAGTCGACCTTATGAGAAAGCATGTAGTGCCCGAGCTTTCGAGCGGCGAAGATCGTGGCCAAACAATGCTTTTCAATTGCGGGATACCTTACCTCCGCTCGGAAGTAAACGACGGCTTAAGTAAGAAAGAGCATTTTCTTTACCCTCATCATCGACCCGGGCCAACAGTGGCTCCGAGGGAGTCGTCTAGAGCCGCGGTGTAAAGTATCGCGGTCTACCCGAGACTCGGGGTCGCTAAGACAGAGGTGTCATTAAATATTGTTTAATGTCTTCGAAGGCCTTCGGCATTTCTCTTCCCAAATAAATTTGGCGTCCTTTTTAACTAGTGCCGAGAAAGGCCGACACCTACCCGATGTGCTCTGAGATAAAGCGTCGAAGATATGCCGCCTTCCTTGAAAAGATCGTAGTTGTTTTAAGGTTTTCGGGAGGCGGCATTTCTAAGATGGCTTTAATCTTCTCCGGGTCGATTTCAATTCCACGATGTCGGACAACGAATCCTAAGAATTTCCCGGAGGTGACGCCGAAGGCGCATTTTAAGGGATTCATCTTAAGGTTAAATTGTCTTAATCGTTCGAAAACAATTCTCAAATCATACAGTGGTTTTCCTTTACTTTGCTTTTGATGACGACATCGTCCACGTAGCACTCGACTTGATTGTGGATGAGATCATCAAAAATTCTTGTCATTGCTCTTTGGTAAGTTGCTCCCGCGTTCTTCGGTCCGAATGGCATCACCGTGTAGCAAAATACTCCGATCGGCGTTCGAATGCCGTAAGCTTTTCATCTTCCGGAGCCATTTTTATCCGGTTGTATCCCGAAGATCCATCCATGAATGAGAATATTTCATGTGTCGAAGCAATATCGATCATCAGCTCGGAATTGGTAGAGGGAATTCATCTTTTGGACATGCCTTGTTTAAATCTCTCGAAGTCCACACAAATTCGGATCCGACCATTCTTCTTTCCGACCGGCACCACATTGGCTAACCAGTGTCGGGTATTGTTCTTCACGCGACAAATTTAGCGTCTATTAGCTTTTTAACTTCGGCTATGACTTGTTGTTCGATTTCCGACGCATTCTTCTGGGACCTCGTCCGGACCGAGATGTGGCAGATCCACTCCTAGCTTATGGACCGCAACCTCCGGAGCTAATCCCGGCATCTCGTCATAATTCCAAGCAAAACAAGCCTTTAAATTCCATTAATAATTTGATTATTTCTTCGGAGTCTTCTTTGTCGAGTAAGGAGCTAACAAAGGTAGGTCTAGGCTCTTCGCTAGTACCTAAGTTAACTTCCGTTAACTCATCTATCAGAGATTCGATTTCTTCTTCGAATTCTGTGGAGCATCTCCAATTTGTAAATCTTCGAGTTCGTCCCGTAGTTTCCATGCGCTTTCATTGGATTCGCAAGTGACAACCATAGCAAAATTCAGCATCGTCAACCGACCCTACCGTGCCGAATCCGAGTCCATACTTTGAATCGTGAGGACGGCACGGAGTTATTCCATAACTTTTCAAAATGTTGTGATTGGCCTTTTGTCCATCGTCGAGGTAAGAAACCACGTTGAATTAAATTTTGAACACAGGGAGAGTACCACTCAAAAGGTAATTCCATTAATTCCGATGAAGTGACATCTTCGAATTGTACATTATTTTCAGCTTTGGAGGAAGAAGCACCACGGTAGAATTTGACTCGGCTTTAGCACCGTCACTACGTACTCTTCGACCTCCATACCCTCGATCTTATTAGAATGGATCGGAGTTAGGGTCGTAGTATGTACGTAGTGGTTAATATTCTCGTACATTGATTTGTATTCTTCGTTCTTTTCATCTTCGAGGGAGATCTTGTATTGCGCTTCTTTCGACTTATTGTTGCTCTTCTTGCTCGATTTCTTTTTCTTCTTCGTAACTATCTTCCCAATCAACATCGATGGTTGGTTTCCTCCGTCCAATTGTCCTAGTGTCTCTACCACGGCCTCGTCCCCGGCCTCGACCTCGGATGCGAGTTGTGGAGAAACCTTCACCATCTCGCCGGAAGGGAGTGGTGAGTGATCGGTTGGACTAGAACTTCAGGTTCTTCGTTGTCCCGAACTTTCTTTCGCTTCATTCGTATATGGTATCTCCTGGAGAAGATTGTTTTCTTGGCGGTGCATAATAAGCCGCATCTTCATGGACTCCAATCTCATGTACGGAGAATGGTTGTAAGTCACCTTTGATGCACTCGTTCCCCTCCATCGTAAGTACTTGATGCACCGGTGTAGAGATGATGGTACCATCCTCGTTTTCATGTATCCATGGTCGGCCCAAGCAGAGCGTTGAACGACGTTTCGAATCGATTATATGAAATTTTGCGGTTGTCTTTGCTAAGTCACCGGTTTTCATCGCAGCGTTATTGACCCGAGGGCTCTTTCTCCTTTCCGGTTGAATCCTCTTAATAACATTTTGTCGGCCTCGAGCTCACGAGCATCAATTTCCAAGTATGCTTAGTGTTCGAAGACTCATTATATCGATCGATGCTCCCGGATCCACCAAAACTCGGAGAGCGTAAACTTCCCAATCGTAATCGAAATGTACAACCGGTCGATCGTGGATCTCGCTCGTCCCAAGTAGTAGGTCATTGTCCGTGAAGGTAACGCCTCGCCGTTCCTTTAACGAGCAAACCTCATCTAAGGAATCTCCGGCCATTTCGAGCTAAGCAAATTTCCGGATCAAGTAAGGCCTTGATCGAGCTTCTCTCATCTCCTTTCGATAAGATGAGAGCATCGTAGATGCTTCGCCTGGCCGGTAGTTTCCTAAGATGGGCTAGCACGTTGTAGTCCACTTTGTTCTCCCGGCGTCTCCGCTTCTTCTCGAATGGGTATTTCTTCCGCCGGGGTTGGTTCTTCTGAACAACCACCGCTTTCCTTGTCTTTTGGACCCATTCTCGGAGGTAGAACTTTTCCACTTCTTAGGTCGACTTCCGTAATTTCTTCCGAATCTAGTATCGAGTTTGCTCGGTGTCTCCTCCCCGAATCGGAATGATCGGCTCTTTCCGGATTATCTTCCAATCCGAAGGCTCTAACTCTATCGTAACCGGAGCTCCTCGAAACTCACATATATATCCGTTGCTTGTTGAACTCTCGTAGCCTCCTCGATGGATGCCTTCTTCGTCATCGTGATCGTCGAGATCATGTATGATTCGAGAATTGTTGTTGGTATCGAAATCGACGCCCGGATTGTCGCTAGTTACGTAATCGTTAGAAACAACCAAAACGTAGCCAACGCCATCACCCTTATCATTATATGATCCCACCGAAGTGAGCAGATAATCATACAAAAATCGAGGTTCGAGGGATTTCTCCCCGAATCGGAAACAACTATCCTAGGATAAGCAGCCCCTAGCCTAGCCTTAGGAGTCTCGGTACCTCTTCTTCGTCAATTTTCATCTTCTCTTCGATTGTCTTCTCGTCGAGGTGGTTCTTCTATCGCAAGTGATAGTACCGGCTTAACAGTCTCGAACTCGAATCGAAGCTCGCACCGAAGCGGTTCGGATGTCGGTCTAAAATCTCTTCGAAGATCTCGTCCAGCGGTAGTCCATCCATCGTCGCTTGCATAGGGATCTATCGGAATGACGGGATCGGCTGAGATAACATTGACGGAACCTCCTTTCGGGGTTCCTTCATGTACTCCTTCGGGATTGTTATATTTCCTTTCCGAAGGTTGTCATCGAGCCAACTTTTCGAAGGTAATGCAGTCTTCTATCTTGTGCCCAAGCATCCGATGGTAGGGGCAAAAGTTGGGATCACCTTTCTTGTTGACTTCCTCTCGGTCTTTCGGGCTCCGCAGACTGGAAATTTGGAGTTTTCATTAAGCTACGGAACATCTTTGGTACCGCTTCATTCTTGAACGGATATTCTCTCGCTCGAAGCTCCCTCAATGTACGTCGTGGACGAGACGGTTGTTCATACCGCGGAGACGACCGATAGCCGGACCGGGGTTGTCGGTAATTTTGTTGTGGTTGCCGCGGCCGTTCTCGGTGGTATTTGCATCGGTTGTTTGCCTTTGTCAATCGCCGCAACGATCCCGGATTTCTTTTCGAAAGTCTTCACCGGCTTCGCTTGTCCGTCTTGTCGAGAAAACTTAATTGCTTCGCCTCTTCTGCAAGCTTCCGGCCTTGCTTAACAACTTCTCAAAAGTCTTAATAGTGAATCCCTCGAGGAGAAGTGCTATCGGCCGTGAATGCTTTTAAGCAAGATGCCGACCGCATGTTGTTCTTGGCAGCTGTGGTTCACACTTCATGCTTAAGTTTCTCCATCGAAGTATGTAATCCACCAAAGTTTCATTCGGCCTTTGTTTCTCTACCACTAAATCACCTATAGCGGATGCGGTGCCGAGCTCCGCAAATCGCTTAATGAAAAGACTCTCTAGCTCCGAGAATGTCTTCACGTAACCGTCGGGTAATTCCCGCATACCGCCGAAGGCGATTCCCGACGTACTACTAACGAACCGTCTGAAGAGTAACGCATCGCTCCGCCACAGCATTGCAACAACTCGGCACGAAAGTGTGCAACATGCCGTCGGGGGTTCCTGCCCGTCGAAGGTCTTAAACAGAGGTGGTACGAAGCCTTCGGGTATTGGACAAGCCGTCGACTCTTCTCCGGTAAGGTCCACCCGTCCGAATGGATGTCCCGTTCTTCGATTGTGCGTAGGCTTCTCGCACCTCGCCGCTCTACCAAGTTCTTGATATCCTTTTCTGTGGATCATACTTTGTGTTGTATCCTTTTTCACCTGGTCATCCCCATTGACGGATGTAATCTCCTTTCCTCCGTCTACGATGTGAATGACTTCGGGGGTGTCTCTCATGTGGTTGTACTTCGACTCCTGGAGAGCGGCCGCAGCTATGGCCATCTCTTCCATCCTCTTCGCCATTCGAGCGATCGTGTCGTCCTTTTCCCCGAAGCCGTCTCTTCATCGCTCCGCTCCTCTCTTCTCGCAACCGCAGGAGCACCTCGAGAAGCCGATGAAGCTCGTGTCTCAACCATGTTGATTTCTCGCATATTCATCGTCCATGAATTCCGATGAGTCGATCTCATCTCCGAACTTTTCTTCTCTTTCTTTTGCCAACCGTCGGATGTTGGTTCTCAACTTTTCCATGGCATCTTCTAGCGGAGCTTTCTCGTGTATCTTTGAGGTTGTCATGCGATGGTCTGCCGGTCCTTTTTTCACGAGTCCCTTCATCGCAAAGTAGCACTTTCTTCGTATTCCAGCCTTCCCGGCGAGACTTTCTCTCTCGGCCGTCGTTTCAATCTCAACCGCCCGCAGTGGGACGCCATACCATCCTTCTAGCGCCAGAAGGTCTCAGGACCAGATGGTCTATCGGCCAAATGCCGGAAGGTGGTATCCTCCCTAATCCGTAACCCCGATACTACGACAGCGGCTAGCCTTCATTCTCTTCGCTCGGCTTTTCTATCATGACGGCGGGTTCTACTCGAGGCCCAAGACGGATTCGATCGGCACCCGTCCTATCCTTCGTAGAATTTCCGACATCGGGCAGCTTTTCCTTCTTTGCTAGCTTTTCTACCAAAGTCTGGCAATGAGCAAACGGCGTAGTTCCGGTTCTTTCTCGCGGTTATCGCCGTAGTATGCGTCGTGGTAATGTGGCAAAGAATCTTTCGAACATTCTCTTCATCCTCTCCGCGGCGGAGAGGGGATGGAACCCGCTTCCTCCCAAAAGTGGTATGTAGTCGGGCAAAGGTGTATATTCTGTAACGCGTGTATATTCGGCAACTCGGAATTTCTCCAGAAGGCAATCTCGCAGACTCCGGCTTCCCTGGCGATCCTTCTATTTCTATTTCTTCTTGGGTCTGGCGCCGAAGGAATCTTCGAACCGGACCCGATTTCGAAGACAAGGTCTTACAGAAGATCCGTACCCTCCACGGTAACAGGTTTATCATAGTTCCGGATTCCTTTCCCTTCGATTTGCGTGAGTCGGGGTAGGTGCAAACAACTAGACTGCTGGGGGTAGTGAGAATGGATCCTCCCATGGACGACAAGTATTCTCCTAGCTCCGGACCCTTCGTAGGGGAGGAAACTCTCGGGTCGACCTAAGGCCGAACTCTGCGCCGGCTCCGCAGCCGCATACCTTGTTTGTCGCTGCAAAGAGGAGACGTCGGTGACCTTGACGTTCGTAGATTTCAAATCCTCGTCCAAATCGGATGACCCCATTGTCGGCAGCTCATCCTATAGACAAACGAAGTCCGAGTCCGTTGGTGAAGGAGAAAATCGCTTCGGGCTTCCATTTCCGCAAGGTAGATTCGGTCGTCGCCCTAGTTATGCTTCTTTTCTTTAGTGACGAAAAGAAAGGAATTGAAAAGAGTCCGAACTCATTCTTTGTTCATGTATTTATCATTTGTTAAAAAAGAATCACTTATTAGAGGGTTTGTTTATTTAGAACTGAACGTTCAAAGGTGTAGAGAAGGTAAGGAATCCGATTCGGAGTTGGAAAGGGAAAGACAAGCCTTAAGCAAGACTTCTCGACTCGAAGGATCATTCCTAAACTAACACCTATCGGGTCCACCCCACCTCGTAAATGAGGTAAAGGATCTCGAACCTCTCTCGCTTAGGGGTGTCTAAACAAGGGCACCTAAATCCGAGAGAATGTTGGCTATACTTGTTCCAAGATAGAAATGAACATAAGTATTCCAACGGAAAGAAGGGTAGTTTGATCCATTATGGACATGGATACACTACCGATTTTTCAAAGCGTAATTATTTCGATTATAATGGAGAGAGGAATTCTCCTAATGAGTCGCCGTAAATTGTGCGGCTTATTTTAGGTTGTATTGTATTTTAAAAGGGGGTCGCCTAACGTAGTTGTCGGCGAATTTAAATTTTAAATTTGATTTAAATATATATATAATTTAGAAAGTAGTATTTGGATTTGAAAATAATTTTTAAATTCGAAAGTTTTAAGATATGAGATTAAACCGATCTCACATCCCAAATAGTTTATATAAACGAGCACCGCACCACAAACCGTGTATCTATCCCTAAGGATAGACACACCGCTCGATGGTGGGGCTCGATCAAATAAACCGAAGTTTCAGCGACATCCGTTTGGTCTCGCGAACCAATTTTATAAGCCGACAAATTCCCTCGCTTAATATGAAAGTATCAAACAATGGTTTATATTACTCCGGGTTCTTTAAAATTCCCTATAAGGGTAAGCCCCTATAGTTAATTACATCTTAAGTGACGGGAATCACCTAAGAAAACTCTCGATAATAATCAATAACTCGCTTTCAAGAATTTCAAAGTTTAAGGTTTTCAAAGATTGAATTTTGGAATTTCAATAGTGGAATGGATCAAATTTTGGAACATTTTGTTTTGTGAATCCAAAGGAAGAAAGGTAGGAGAAATCACCGATTCGAAATGAACTTCAGTAATTTCCCGACTATCCTATCGTTTCGTTTCGAGTTTAGGAAAGTCCTAATACTTATTTAGTATTTCAATCTTCGCCAATTTTAATTAATTAGGACTTATATTTGTATGATAAAATCAAACAAATAAATCTAGAAGATGTGAGGGTTTGTTGTCGTATCTGACGACTCACCTCTAATCCTAAGACCTAGTTAGGGCTTAATTTGCATAAAATGATTATGCAAGTGCCTAACGAAAAGGTTCGAGGATTTATGTCGCACTCAGGCAAGCTACCTCGAAGTCCTATGGCTTTGTTGTTTAATTCTAAGAAAGTTTTGTCAAGTAGGTTCAAGTTTTGTTGATGACGATGGCCGTGTCGCCCACCATGCTCCAAGTTCCTCGTTGTTGCAGAGGTTTAGTTTTAGAAATCATAAATCGTGAGATGAGAAAAGTGTTTTGGCTTAGAGAAGTCTTAATTTTCCAAGTGTTCTTGTATTTTGATTAAAACAAATCTTAAAGTTGATTATAACGACACCTAAGCTAAGATCCCACGGTTCCATCCTTCCGCATCATTATTTTTATCGGATTCACTTAGTCCGTATGAATTTGCTAAACTCAACCGAATGAGTTCCACACTTTCATTTAGCACCGTGGAAATCCCGTTAGCAACACGTAGGTTACATCATCCGAGGTATTCCCGATCATCCAACGTAACGTTTTAATTTAGTTGTAATTGTAGTTTCGTGTTCCGTTTCGTGATTAAATTTCGAGTTGTTTTATATTTTGAAATGTTGTGGCGGTGAATTTTATCTCGCAATGACTTTTAACTTAATTTGGTTTCAGCTTAGGACTATCCTAAAGGTGTGGGTTTTCATGCAACCGTTGTTTTATCATGCAAGAAAAATAAAGTGCATTCGTGCAAGAAAGTAATCGCAAGAAAGTAAATCGCAAGAAAGTAAATTGCAATAAAATATAAAAGCGTACCTCGAGGGTCTTCCCGTCATCCCAAGCCGCACTTAAAACACAATTAGAATACTTAAGCAAGTTCCTAGGTAAAGCTAAGGGAAGGGTTATGGTTTTCTACCAAATTCCTAATCCTATAGCCTAGTCAACTCCTATGACGTCTAGGTTCTTTCGTGTTTTTGCTTTAAAGACGATTTTCTTCATCAAAGAACAATTAAGTCCAATCGTTCTTATAAATATCCTATCATATCGAGGAAGTGCTTAAGAAGAATCTTAAACATCTTTTCAATATTTCTAGGATTGTTTTAAGTACAAATGAATTTAATTATATAAATGAATCAATCGTCCGAGGTTTTCAAGTCTTCGTTAACTCGCTCAGATGAACCGAGACATTCAATATCCTATGAGTGAAGTAACACTTCATTTAATGTTTCATTTAGGAGTTATAATAATCAAAGCTTTCAAGGGTAAATTAGTATTCAAATGATTCGATTTAAGTTAAAGCGGTTTAAATTTGAATAGTTGTTCAAGTCGTTTTACATTTATTTCTGAATTCTTTATGTCTTAGAGTGATGTTATATTTAATTTAACTTAATTTAATCGAGTTTTAATTTAGTTTAACATAGTTCAATTTAATTTGATTTGGTGTTTAATTAATTTGATTTGATTTAATTTAATTTAATTATTTAATTTAATTTAATTTTAATTTAATTGTTTAATTTAATTTAATTTAATTTTAATTATTTAATTTAATTTAATTTTAATTGTTTAATTTAATTTAATTTAATTTTAATTTAATTTAATTTAATTTAATTTGTCTTAATTTAATTTAATTATTAAATTTAATTTAATTTTAATTTAATTTATCTTTAATTTACTTTATTTTTAATTTTAATTGAAATTTTTAAAGAGTTTAATTTTAGCTTTAATGATTAAGTCTTTTAATATTTTGAATTTGAATTATCATTTTAATTAAGAGTTGAATATTAATGAGATGATTAATTTAGTGGATTTTTAAATTAAAGAATAAATCTCTTCCTAATAAATATCCCTTATTTTAATGATTCCAATTTTATTATTCTTCCAAATTTAATCCATTATTTAATTAAAGTTTAATCATTTTGAAATTATTTAATGGGTTTCTACCCTTTAATTATTTAAATTTCAATCATCCAAATCAGATTAAGATCAAATATTTTACTTGTTGATTTCTTATTAAACCTAAAGTTTTAATTAAGGATTAAAGATTTTAATTACCATTTTACCCTTTAAGCTTAATAATTTCATAACTCACTAAATTGAACTTAAATGAACTTGAAATTTTTATGTGACTTCACTCATATGTCAATAAAGACATGAGAGGAGAAAATGTGATTTTTCTCGTATTTAATTTATTTATATAATTATTTTTGATGGAAAATAGTAGATTTTCAAGGAAAATTTGATAACATGACCAAAAGAAAGTTTCTGTCCTTAAGAAAATTAGGGGACATTCCTAATGACCAGAGAAGCACTTGGACCAATTTTGGTGATTTTTTGAATTATATTATTTTTATTATAATTATTTTGAGTTTTGGAGTGTTAATTAATTTAAAAATAAAATAAATGTTGAAAAATGAATTTTATATTTTTCAAAAATCTCTCTCGATATCAAGGAAACCAGAGAATCAAATTTTGCAATTTTCTGATTTTTCTATGATTTATAATAATTATTTTAGTGAAAATGCTAGAAAATACATTTTTTTAATTTTAAAATTACCCTAGGGCTTTAAAATTCAATATCTCACTAAATAGACCTAGGAAAAATGTGGGATTTGTTCCTAAGTGATTAAAATTCAAAATGTGACATTTTGGTGAATTTTATTATTTTTGTGATTTTTATTATTTTTTAATTATTAAAAATATTAAAATATTATTAAAAATCAACTTTTTAGAAAATCGAAATTTTAATTTTCTTAGATTCCCCTGATATCGAGAGGCTCCAAAACCAATTTGGTGAATTTTTGAAAAGTATTTTAAAAGTTATGAATTTTTAAAGTTTAAAATGGCTAAGCTGACTTAATCAACCCAATTAATGAGGCTAACCAAGTCCAATCGACCTCAAATTTTTATGGTAGATTCCTCTGATCCTAAAGGTCAGTGGAGAATTGATTTCAAGTCAATTTGATACCTGGTTAACTCTAATTAATTAAAGACCTATTTTGGGTGTTTAAGCTCAATTAGTGTTGTTTTGAATGAACTAAGCCAAAATCTATTTTTCCTAGGGTTCTCTGGTCATAAGGAACATCACCAAATTTTCCTAGAATTTATTTCACAACATGCTATTTACTGGAATTAAAATACTCAAAACAGATGACTCGAACTTGAAAAATCAAGAACTCCTCATAGGATGACGTCTCGACTTTGGAAAATTCAGGAATGTTCCCAAATTCAGAGGCTTCAAAAGCCCTATGGTCTCATGCCATGGTGAATTGTATGCATGCATGGAGAATTAAAACAATGCAGAGAGTAAATAAATTATAAAAAATAAAATACTCGATGAAATTAAATGATTTCTTTTCCACATTATTCTCCTCTGTTCACCGAGCAAGAGAGGTATTTTTATTTTATTTTTGTGATTTTTCTACACAAAGATATGGATTTTCAAGTTTAGGGAATTAAATAAATCGTAAAATACCCTATTTATCTACTTATCCACGCGCGCCGCCGAAACATCTGCAGCCTCCGAAGGGGTACGTGTCGCGCCGTGATCGGGCGCCGCCATCCGAGTCGCCAGCCCCGGCCCCGCGGTTCTCGCACCGTTTCCCGGTCCGACGCCATCCGAGCCGTTCGTCCGCGCGTGTATCGAATGGACTCGCATCCGTTCATCGTCCCCAAGTGTTCTCACCCGAGAGCCGTCCACACTAAATCCCTAAGATCTCACTCGATTCTCAATGGATTTTTACGTTCTTATACTCTACGCGATTCGTCTCAAGAGACGAACACATCTATACGCGCTAACATGCATCGAAACCAAGGCATTCAAACAGAGAATCTTCGAAGCTCGGGATGAAGAGTTAGCTCATACCTTGGCTCGCAGAAGTGTGGCTTCAATCCGAGAGTTGTCGCACCTTCGATCGGGTCCCAAGCAAGCTCCGCATGAAGTCTCCCGGTCTCATGAATCGTCCGGATATGATTTCGACCAAGCCCGATCACAAAGCTTCGAGGCCGGAGCAACCGGGTGGCCCGGAGATGGGGCTTTGATGGTGGACACCTTCCCTCGTCCGGTGAAGGTGTAGAGCCAATCAATTTGAGAATTGGCTCACCGTGGAGAAGTGTCCCGGTTTGCGTGGAATTTCAACTCGAAATCGAGCTCGCAGGAGAAATGGCAGTGGGAATTTCACCTGGGATCAAGTGCTCTAAGGATGGAGAAGGGTCCTGGAACAATTTTGGCAGTAGTTTTGGCAAGGTTTGTGCTTCGCTCTCTCTCATGGCCGAGAGGGGCGGAGTTTGAATCAGAGAGGGGCGAGGGCCTCCTGTGGAGAGTTAGTGGCTTCGGATCACCGCTTCCTGTGAGGAGAAGATCAGCCCATGGTGACCACTAGTGATTGGGCAGCTCAGCAAGTGAGAATTTCAATGTTGGCTCACATGTGAGCTCTCGGCCATGGTGTTTTCCGGCGTGTCCGGTGGCCGGCCGGCTGTGCAATGGTCACCATCTTGGTCGTGGCCGTGGCTCGAGGTTTGTGCAATCAATCGGCAATTGCCATGCTAGTAAAGGAGTCGGATTGAAATGGAATGTGGATGAGCCTATTTTGGGTCCAAATGGGTCAACCCACCTTTTGGGCTTGGTTCACCTCCCCATGGCCTCGATTTTGGGCCGAGAGGATCGGCTGGTCGCCCAAGAGAGAGTGGTGTGGTCTCTATCCATGATGAGGCGGCTAAACATGGTTTAGTGTGCGACATGCTTAAGGTAAAAAAGGCTTAATGAAAGATTAGGAAAGGAGCCCCTCCTTTTACCATTAATGGCATGGTCACATGTCAAGCCTCCCATGGCTTCATGTGGCTTGTCAATGGCTCGTATGGCTTGTCTTCGCTCTGGGGAAAGCCGAGTCAATTTCATAAAACTGGTTTTAAGAAATTTTTGGTAATTTGATGGGAATTTGGATGAAGCTTCATTCTGGAATAATTTAATGATGATTTT